>CM070038.1:14875295-14887136 GCA_036250615.1 Ptychadena robeensis | reverse complement strand
TTTCCACCTTATGTGAATTTTTGACCTTATGCGAATTTTAGGCTTTATGCGAATTTTTGGGTTTAGAAATTTTGACTGGAAAAAAAGTTTTAATTTTGCAGTCGAATCGAAATTCGATTGGAATACTCGAAATTTAAGTAGAATCGAATTTTATTCATTTCGACCATCTCTAGTTGTTTCCATCATAACTTGTCGTACTTTAAACACTTTTCTGTGGATATATAAACTCCGGTTGGTTTTTGGGCTTTTGCCCACAATACCTGTCACGGGGTCACCTTTAAAAGGACTCTCAAGCTCCTGCACAACTTTGCAGGCGATGACAGTCGTTTTCCAGGCTGCTGCAGGCAATTTAACAAACACGTTCACTTTCTGGGCTGCAGTTTTTTTTCATTAATAAGATGATTAAGAAGATGCTGATTTAGAATGAGGTTTTATGCACCTTTGTTCAACAATTCATTAGGCTGGGTCTTCACTATACCGCCCCAGCAACCATTATGGGCATGTCGGTGTGTATGCTCATAGTGCCCTCCCACTGTGTGCAATACCCCGTCCTAAACGTCTCTATTGGCAAACCGCACCCGAAAACATCAGGCGTGGCTTGCGCGTGTCACACACAATGGCCATTGTTTACCAATGGACGCGGCACGTGTCTCCGCTGCGACCACGGGATACCTCCGGATCCCCAACGACCGGTGTGAATGTGCTCCCGGCTGCACTGTGTGGTTTACCGTGTGGTCTATACGCAGGAAAGCTGTGCAGTTTTCCGTAGTGTAGACGCAGCCTTACGCAAAAGTTATGGGGGAAACAAAAAGGAAGAATAAAGCTGAGCCACTCAAGCACAACAGTTTCAGAGTGTTTGTGGATCATCCTTAGGGCTTGTTCCCACTACAGCGATCAGCCGCGAGATTGACCAGGCGGCGTGATTTTGAAAAAAGTGCTTTATGGGTAACCAACCATTCATGTCTAAAGGGCGCGATCTGGGGCGATTGGCCATGGCCGTTCGCCTATGTGGAGACAAGACCATGCAAATGAATGCACGCGACCACCCGAGATTGTCGCACACAGTTTGAAATTGCGTCGCTCCACGACAAATTGCGCTAGTGGGAACAAGCCATAAGGCTGGCTGATCGCGTCCATTTAGTCGAATGGGTTTGTCCCTAATTCAACAAATGGCCGCGATCAGACGCAGGTGCGGTTACACCTGCAATCAGAATTCCGGTTCCCCACATTCTGATTGTGGGTGGGCGCGACTTTTCTGCCCTGATCGCGCCCATAGACATGAATGGACATGATTTTTGATCGCGTGTGGATGCGATAAAAAAAATTGCGTCCATTCATTCTCTTTGGGGGCGAATTTAATTTTTTATGGGGCCGATTTTTTTTAAATCGTGTGCAAAGATCGCTTAAGCAATTGCACACAATTGGCTGCCTGCCATAGTCGCGGGCGATTGAACTTGTGTCTGCCACACGGCTGGTCGTCTATGAGGGAACATAGCCTAAGTGTAAAAACGTATGCATTGCATTAATCAAAAGTAACTTTTCTAATGTGTGTACGAGGTGCGTAGCTCAATACAACACGCACGTCATGAAACCAACTTCTCCTGGATCTGGAAACAATTATTCAACAATCCGCAGGCTGCAATTCCACGCAATGTCTGTTCGTGCCATTTATTTGGACTGCAGAGCCCTCCCTTTCCTGTCACATCAGCAGCAAAAGGCAAACTTTGGAACAGTGGGGATCTGAGATTCCAGGACAAAGTACAGAATGAGTAAAGGATAAGATATCCTGACATCAGAGCTCAGCCCAGCTGCACAGATCCTCCTCACTACAAAGAGCCAACACAAAGGCGGCCACATCTATAGGAGGAATCAATACACCCGAAACCAAACTCCTGGGAGAGGAACTGGAGAGCATCAGAGAGCAAATACTGCACAAAGGGATCTGCTGCCACCTACACGACGAAAGAAGCAGCTTTACTATGAATTATAATGTGGATGTAGAGGAGGGATATCACATGCATACAGTGTGTAGTCCATGTATGCCCCCATCCCTGTGTGTACAGTGTGTGTAGTCCATGTATGCCTCCATCCCTGTGTGTACAGTGTGTGTAGTCCATGTATGCCTCCATCCCTGTGTGTACAGTGTGTGTAGTCCATGTGTGCCCCCATCCCTGTGTGTACAGTGTGTGCAGTCCATGTGTGCCCCCATCCCTGTGTGTACAGTGTGTGCAGTCCATGTGTGCCCCCATCCCTGTGTGTATAGTGTGTGTAGTCCATGTGTGCCTCCATCCTTGTGTGTACAGTGCGTGTAGTACATGTGTGCCCCCATCCCTGTGCGTACAGTGTGTGTAGTCTATGAACACCCCCATCCCTGTGTGTACAGTGCGCATTGCATGCTCACGACCATCTAACTAGCGGCCATCTGATGGGGCCATCCCTGTTTTCAAGCGGGATCAATCAATCCTGCTTGAAAACAGGGTTATCGGACAAGACCGTAAATCACTGTCGATGTCTATAGCTTTGGATGGGGACTGGGGGTCCCCATGCAAAGCATCAGATAAACTCGATGATGCAGCAGTGATGCACCTCCAGCTCCTTCGATATTGGGCTCATTTCGATGACGTCATTGTGCTGAGCTTGAAGGCTGATCCATCTTACGGACACTGACCCGTGTATGGCAGCCTTTACCCATTAACCTAACAAGACAAAAATACCAGTAACTAAAAAATACCATTTACTGAAGAATACCAGTTACTGGCCTTTCTCAGCCCATGCTATCACCGTAATATAAAAAGTTCTGCAGAATTGTTCCAGATCAGTA
Organism: Ptychadena robeensis; assembly: GCA_036250615.1. Taxonomy (NCBI): domain Eukaryota; kingdom Metazoa; phylum Chordata; class Amphibia; order Anura; family Ptychadenidae; genus Ptychadena; species Ptychadena robeensis. The sequence goes on along the minus strand of CM070038.1, from coordinate 14,884,315 downwards.
ACTTTGGAAGTACTGAAGGGAGAGGATAAGCCTATCAGCTGAGCAATACATGGTATTCAGAAGCAGAGGACAGCACCTGCATCCTCCATGAAGCCAGGTCTGCTGCTGAGCAGGTCCAAACCTGAACCCGAGTCACAGACTCCATGCTGGAGGCATCTCAGACAGGATCATCCCCAGCAACTGAAATACCATAATATTCCAACACAGCGATCCAAATATTATATATCTCCACATCTACTTCATAATAATAATAATAATAAATAAAAACAAACAATTGAATGTTTTTGTTTCAAGTAACTACTACAAATCACATAACCGCAATAAACAGTGGTAAACAATTGGGTTTTTAATGTGTCCCCGGTATGCCAACAGACCCACCGCACCCACACATGTAATTTCCCATATAGGGGGCGTCTGCACTACTATGGTTTTCCTTGTGCTGTGTAGAAGGGTAGTGTAGACCCAGCATAGGCTATGTTCCCACACGTGCGGCCGCCCGCGTCACAATTGAATGGCCGCAGTTAAAAACCACATTATTGAGACATGGGGCGATCATTTACGGCCCATAATCAAAAACACAGTGAGCGGAGTTTTTGGGTCATGCTGTGGCCGCTGCCCCTCCCCCCAATCACGGCCCAGGCAAGAGCCCCATTCAATAACATGGGCACGATTAGAATTGCAACTCAGGCGGCCGCACATGTGGTAACATAGCCTGTGGCTAGGTCTACACTATATCACCACCATTTTGGGCATGTTGGCGTGTCCTATACATTTCTATCAGCAAGCCACGCCTGGAACAACTCCGAATCATGCCCACGGATAGACTGTCACATCATTCCCCATAGGGGATTACAGGGGGCGGCTGCACCACGTGGTTTTCCCAGCAGTCTACATGTGGGAGAACCGCGCAGTTTACGCAGCAGTGTTCTCCCCAGAGCAGATTGGCCGGGCGGGCCGCCCGGGAGATTTTGGTCCCCGCCCGGCACACAAGTCCTCCGCGGCGAGCAGCCTGACAGGCGGCGCCTCCCATTCTTCAGGAGCGCGCCACAGCCACTGAAAGACTCCAGCCCGCGGCACACTTCCGGAGCCGCGGGCCGGAGTCTTTCAGTGGCTGCGGCGCGCTCCTGAAGAATGGGGAGGCGCCGCCTGTCAGAGGATTTGTGTGCTGCCGCTGGCCGGCAGCCTATCAGAGAGGCCGCCGGACCAGTGCAGGCGGCGCGATGACGTCATCGCGTCATAACGTCATCGCGCCGCCCGGCTAAAAAACAATTCTGGGGAGAACACTGCGCAGCCGTAATCTGCTTATATTCCCCGGGATTTCTCTTCCACACCCATTAAGCCTAGTCTCCATTGTTTGGAAATCCCTGTGCTCCGCGTCAGCACTAGAGATGGTCGAATTTTTCGACTTGCTTACTTTGTGAGCTGATTGCAAAGCCTCTGAAAATGGTATCATCACCAAAATTTCTGGTGATGTAGAAAAGGGTTAGGGTAACATTTGGAGAAAAAAAAAGTTTGGTCTAGCACATGTAGTTTTTGCATAAATTAAGTTCAAAGTTAAAGTCGAAATTCCGATTTTCTAAATTTTGACTTGATTTTGAACTTAATTTGTGCAAAAACTATTTGTGTTCGAGACATACTTTCAGCGCTGCGTAATATGCTGGCGCTATATAAATAAATGTTAATAATAATAATAATAATAATAATAGTAATAGTATACCCCCAACCCTTCTCTACATCTCCAGTAAGTTTGGTGTTGATTCAGGGGCTTTGCAATTAACAGCCCCTGGTCCACACAGATGCGTCAAAGCCCACCGCACTATGGCAATTGCTATGCAGGGCCCACATTGTCATTGCTGGACGTGACATGGAAAAAACGCGGCAAGCCAATCTCTGGAGCCCCATGGAACACCCTGTCCATATACCCAGTACTCATCTCTGCTCGGAGCCCTATTGGGGGCCGCAGGAGGGGGAACAGTCACAAGCCAAGCTGTAGATTATGGGCGAGCAGGAAGCATAGGCAGACAAAATATAAAAAAGGGGCAACGCTTGCACACAACATTGTGGTATTTGTGGGTTTTATTTTCCTGCAGACAGACCCCAATTGAACTATATATCTTCAATAACAAGACCATGCACCTTTTACTTAAACCAGTGGTACCCTGGGGGGGGGGGGGGGGGGGGGGGGGTCCTCATTCTTAACCTGTGTTTGAATAGGGAGGGGGGGCTCAATAATGTTCCTAAATAGAAAAGGGGGCCCTGCAGGGACAGATTGGGAACCACTGATTTAAACCAACCAGAGGAACCACACAAAACTATTTCAGAGAACCAACCCGAATATAAGCAGAGGCAGCTAATTTTACCAAAAGATTCTAGAAAAAAAACTAATGATTCAAGTATAAGCCTAGGAGGGAAATGCAGCAGCTAAGGCACAGAAACACTTACAAAGCCCCTGAACATGGTATCATCATCAGAATTGCTAAATATGTATAGAAGGTTTGTGGGAACATTGTAAAGAATAAAAACATCGCTCTAGCACAGTAGTGGGCAACTGAGTTGATATGGAGGGCCACAAGTGCGGCCCTCTGAATCACTAAAGGGCCGCACATAACATCAATCCAGACCCTCCCCCATCCACATATCTCAGCAGGGGGTGGACCAGCTCCAGACAGGCAGTCAAAAGTCAACAGCACACACACCCCACCATCCTCCTGCCCCTGGGTGCAGCGCTCATATGTAGACCTGGTTTCCCCGATCAACATTGACAATTTTACTGAAGGACCCCCTAAGTTGATTAGGAAAGCTGGGTCAGCGTGTGACCACTTCACAGGTGAGCTGCTATGCCCTATGCATTAACAGTAAGTTTTGGGGGCCGCGAGGACCAAGGGGGGCCACCGAATGCAGGTTGGCACCTAGGCTCTAGCATATGGAGTTTTTGCATAAATGAAGTTCAAAATTAGGTAAACTTAAAAACATTTCAACTTGACTTTGAACCTAATTTATAAAAAATAAAAACATGTCCTAGAGCAGTGATGGTGAATCTTTCAGAGGCCGCGTGCCCAAACTGAATCCCAAACCCAACTTATTTATCTCTAAGTGCCAGCATGACAATTTAACCTGAAATACACAACTTATATACACACATAAAACATGTAAACACACACTCTACTTTCTTTTAAGGTAGAATAGGAGAGGGTATGGGGAGCTGTGTGCAATCAGAATGGAGAGGAAGGGAACTGGCAGCATTGAGAGCGAATAGGCGGCAGTTCTTTGCTCTGGTGCTGGCTGACAGCTCGCATGCCCACAGAGAGGGCTCCGAGAGCCACTTCTTGCAAGCGTGCCATAGGTTCGCCATCACTGTGCTAAAGTAATAATTTTTTAAACCCTTCTCTACCACGTTTCCCCGAAAAAAGGGGACAGTGTCTTATATTAATTTTTGCTCCCAAAGATGCCCTACGTCTTATTTTCGGGTGATGTCTTACTTTTCCTTGAAGAAGAATACGGCACTGGGGTATCAGGGTGGGGAGGGGGATCACTTGAAATGACACAAGGGGGGATTAGAAGGGGGAATCAAAATGGCCCAGGAGACTCAGAGGGGGGATTACCATTTTAGTAACCCCTTCTGATCCTCCTGTGTCATTGTGATTGCCCCCTCTGATCCCCCCTGTCCAGAGTTACAGTACTGTATCTTCGGGGGTGCCTTATTTTCAGGGGGGATGCCTTATGTTTCAGCATGAGGAAAAAATGTAAGGGTGACGTATTTCTGGGGAAATGGTGTACATATCCAGCAAATTTGATGTTGATACCATGTTCAGGAGCTTTGTAAGCCCGCCCACAAAATGCCGCAGACCCGAGTATAAGCTAAATTTTATTTTTTGAGAACATTTCAGGAGCTAGAAAATTCAGTATATACGGGAAGTTACACATTGTTACAGAGAAGAGCTGTAAAGGTTGGGTGATCTCCAATTCAATCACCAGTCCTGGTTGTCTGCTATATGTCAGGGCGGAGTTCCACCCAACATATCAAAACCATGTATGGAAAGAGTTGTCAGTAGGCCTCATCCAGGACTCGCTTATCTTCAGAATATAGAAAGCACTTTATTTCAGCCGCTCATTTCCTCATAAAGAATCAGGAATATGGATCATTTGCTGTTGAACTTTAAAAGCTGTATAGATCTCAGGTCATTATGTTCCAGGAATACCTTCAGTGAAGAACAAGGAAACACGTTACCGGCCGACATACAAAACATGACGTGCAGTTAGGACACCAAGAACAGCCAGCACTGATCGAAGCTTTCAACAATTGCCCAGATCAGGAACTATGGCTGCTTCAGAAGGCTGCAATGTCTTCTGGGTGGTCACCTCTACTGGATGGATTACAGGTCAGGTCTTCTTCCTACACACAGGGATAAGAGCCCTCACCATGTGTTGTTGACACCCATCATTAAAACATAGAGGTTCACTGGTCAGAAGATATGGAGACACACCAAGGCTACATATAAATCTTGACTTGTAGAACGTCAAGCTTGACCCATCCTTCAAATGCCTTCCTGACCAAAAGGAACGAGGAGGACAGCTTGAACAAGTGCGGATATACAGTACCGGTACCTTCAGCAGCCCAGGTCTACAGATATACTGAGGATGTTTCCAGATTGTCCATTGCATCTCCTGAATTGTTCAGATGTCTACAGCCTTCAGGTTCTCCAGAAACAGAACCTCGGCCGGAGAACCTTCAGATGCACTCGGCTATAGTGAGGCAACACAGACAGTTCAAGAAACCTGACCATCTCATGGTGAAGACTACCTGACCTGTGTTCTCCATCATCACCACACTCACAGTGTGTTCCTCATATTCCATAATAACATCCACAAAGGGATATAACACAATTCATTGTTCTTCTGAAAATGACAAGCACAAGTCGGATTAAACTCCAGCTCAATAGATAATGAACCATTGGAGTGGCAGACTCATGGCAAGGGTTAAAAAAAGTTTAGCTGAAGTTCAGCCTTAACGAATAGAGTTATATTTTTGGTAATTAGGTTCCCATAAGGATAGGCTATGTGATGCTTTAGGCCGGGCTCACTCTATACACAGCCCATCTCAGCATATATCGAAACTTTCACCCCCTTCCTCTGAGCCCAGGCCTTTTCCCAGATGATGACTGGACACAGAAGTTGTCATCACCCTCCTACTGATCATCAGCTTATTCCTGTCAGCATGTGAAATGATAGCGTTACGTGACAAAATATCCGCCTAGAATCAGATGTATTACTGGATGGCGTGAGGGAGTGTTCACCGCTGTCAGGCGGCCCCCCCCCCCCCCCCCCAGTGTACTGGTAACTTCTGTCTATGTCCACGCTGCTAGAACATGCCGCATCAGCAGAAAGTTCCACATACACATTGCTGCATGCACATGGGGGGGGGGGGGGGGGATTTAGGACGGGGATAATGCACGGAACAGAGAATGGTCTCCGCTGTCACCCATAGCAATCCAGCCGCATCCGTGTGTACATTCAGAGTTGGCAACAGCATGTAACCTCGTCACACATCAGCCCCATCACCCTGGGTGACAGATCACTAGATCTCATGTATACAGGACAAACAGTTCCTCAGCCTGAGATCCAGTGATCCCATCATATGTGGCATATCACCAGATCCTATGTATACAGGGCATTCCCAAGTCCAGGGATCCAGTGCTCCCATCATATGTGACATATCACCAGATCCTATGTATACAGGGCATTCCCCAGTCCAGGGATCCAGTGTTCCCCATCATCCTATGTGACATATCACCAGATCCTATGTATACAGGGCATTCCCCAGCCCTGGGATCCAGTGTTCCCCATCATCCTATGTGACATATCACCAGATCCTAGTCATTGGATCCAGTGCTCCCCATCATCCTATGTGACAGATTTACAGATCCTAGTTGTACAGGACACACAGCTCCCCGACCCTAGGAACCAGCAGTACTATCATCCCATGTGGGAAGATCACATTCCTCAGCACAGGAATCCAGCAATCTTCTACTATCCTGGCAGATCACTAGATACCTCATATACAGGACATAAAGTTACTCAGCCTGAGATCCAGTGCTCCCCATCATCCTATGTGATAGATCACCAGATCCCACGAATAAAGGACACAGCACCCCAGTGATCTTCTATGATACTGGGTGACAGATCAGCAGATCCCTTGTATACAGGACACAGCTCCCCAGTGATCTTCTATGATCCTGGGTGACAGATCGGTAGATCCCTTGTATACAGGACACAGCTCCCCCAGTGATCTCCTATGATCCTGGGTGACAGATCAGCAGATCCCTTGTATACAGGACACAGCTCCCCAGTGATCTCCTATGATCCTGGGTGACAGATCAGCAGATCCCTTGTACACGGGGCACAGATCAGCAACCGTGGGATCCATCGATCACTCTCAATGCCAGAAAAGTTGTAGTGAGAAGTTTGCCCTCCCCCCCCCCCTCTCACCTTACTGAACACCTCCAGATCATCGTCCTCATCAAAGCGCAGCGCCTCCGGGGACAGGGCGGAGAGCAGGGCGCTGTGTCCGGGGGTCATACAGCCCGGAGATACCACCGGGACACCGGAGGAACCCGACTCCATGGATGGCGCCTGCACAGCTGGAGCGGAGTGCGGGATGGAAGTGATGTCACGAGGGGGCGGCACACCGGAGCTCAGCTGTTATCCTCTATGGGAGGGGGCGCCGCTCTGCTACTGTACAGCGTACTGCGCTACTGACACTGACAGCGACACTCTGCCTACTACACTGTGTACTGCGCTACTACTCACTGACACTGGCAGCGACACTGTGTACTGCGCTACTGACACTGGGAACGACACTACAGACTACACTGTATACTACGCTACTGACACTGGCAGTGACACTCTGCATACTACACTGTATACTGCGCTACTACACTGGGAGCGACACTCTGTACTAACTACACTGTGTACTGCTCTACTGACACTGACAGCGACACTGTGTACTACGCTACTGACACTGGCAGTGACACTTTAGACTACACTGTGTACTGCGCTACTGAAACTGGGAGCGACACTCTGCTTACTACAATGTGTACTGCGCTACTGACACTGGGAGCGACACTGTGCATACTACATTGTGTACTGCGCTACTGACACTGGGAGCGACACTGTTTTTACTACACTGTGTACTGCGCTACTGACACTTGGAGCGACACTGTGCATACTACATTATGTACTGCGCTACTGACTTTGGCAGCGACACTGTGCATATTACAATGTGCACTACACTACTGACACTGGCAGCGACACTCTTTATACTACACCGTGTACTACACTACTGACACTGGCAGCGACACTCTTTATACTACACCGTGTACTGCACTACTGACACTGGGAGCGACACTGTCCTGAGCGACACGGTGATATGACTACACTGTAGACTACACTACTGTCATGGGAGCGACACTGTCCATACTACACTGTATTATGCCACTGCACTGCGGAGGTGCGACATGTCCATACTACACTTATACTACCACTACTGACAATGGGAGCGACACTTGCATTATACCGGTATATACACTACTGACACTGGCCAGAGCGACCACTGTGCATACTACACCGTATACTACACTACTGCCGACTGGGAGCGCACACTGCCAACTGACACTACTGACACGGGCGCGCGACCCATGTCCCATACTAACACGGATCACTACCACTACTGACACTGGGAGCGACACTGTGCACTACCACTGGTATACTGCCCACTAAGACACTGGGAGCGACACTGCGCATACTACACTGTATAACACCCCACCTACCGACCACTGGGAGCGACACTGTGCATACTCACACGTATACTACAACACGTCACTGGGAAGCCGACACCTGGCAACTACAACGTATACTGCACTACTGACACTGGGAGCGACACCACTGTGCATACTACACTGTACACTGCACTAACTGACACTGAGGCGACACATGGCATACTACACTGTATACATGACACACAACACTGGGAGCGACACACTGTGCATACTACACGTAACTACACTATGACACGGAGGGAGCGCAACTGTCCCATACTACACTGTATACTGCACTACGACACTGAGCAGCGCCACACTGGCATACTACACACTGTCATACTGCACTACAACAACGTGGGAGCGACACGGTGCAACTAGACACGTATAAACACATACTGAACACGGGGAGCGACATGTGCATACACCAACTGTATACTCACTAACTAAACACTGGAGCGACACTGTCCATACTACAACTGTATACTGCCACTACTGAACACGGGAGCGATACGTCAAACAACGACAGTATACTGCAACTACGAAACTGGAGAGCGATACTGTCCATACACACTGTATACTACACTACTGACAACTGGGAGCGACACTGTCCATACTACACATGCGATAACTGCACTACTGACAGGCAGCGACACTGTGCAACTAACACTGTATAACTGCAACTACTAACAATGGGAGCGACATGTGCATACTACACGTATACTACACTACTGACACTGGGAGCGACCACTGTGCATACTACACTGTATACTGCCACTACTAACACTGGAAGCGGGACACTGTCCATACTACACTGATACCTGCACTACTAGCCACTGGAGAGCGATAACTGCCAACTACACTTAACTGCACTCACTGACACTGGGAGCGATACGTCCATACTACACGTATACTACACATACCACAGACACACTGGCAACACACGAACGCACACAGACACTGAGCGACAACCAAATACACTGTATACTGCAACTACAAACACTGGGACGCGACACTGTCCTACTACACGTCTACTAGCACACTGACACTGGGAGCGACCACTGTCCATACTACACGATACTTACACTACTGAACACTGGGCAGACGAGACACGGCGCATACGACACTATACTACACTCACCCTGACACATGGAGCGACACTGTCCATACTACACTGTATACTACACTACTGACACTGGAGCGACA
>CM070038.1:14844068-14856620 GCA_036250615.1 Ptychadena robeensis | reverse complement strand
CCTTCTCTACAACTCCAGCAATGTCCCCCAACCCTTCTCTACAACTCCAGTCAAGTCCCTCCAAACCCCTTCTCTACATCTCCAGCAATGTCCCCCAACCCTTCTCACGACCTACACTCCACAATGTCCCCCAACCCTTCTCTACAACTCCAGCAATGTCCCCCCAACCCTATCTCTACAACTCCAGCAATGTCCCCCAACCCTCTCTACAACTCCAGCATGCTCCCCAAGTCCCCCCAAACCCTTCTCTACATTCGCCAGCAATGGTCACGCCCAACCCTTCTCTACAACTCCAGCACTGTCCCCCCCAACCCTTCTCTTATACAATCTCCAGCAATGTCCCCCCCCAACCCTATCTCTCTAGCAACTCCATCATGTTTTTGTGAGGATTACCATTTCAGGGGCTTTGCTAAGCTGACAAAGTTAGCTAGCACCATGCGAATTTAGACGCCAATGCGAATTTTCCAATCCTCGCCGTCATATTCGCCGATCTCGCGGAAATAGCGTCACGGCAAAATCAAAGCAAAGTTATTTTTCAGTCGAAATAATCAGGCTGATTTTCGGACTTTTTTGGCGAAAACGTCGAAATTACCCCGATCAAAATTCGACTAGGCGAATGTTTGTCGAAACTTGAAATGATACTGTTCTGAGACTTTTCATTTCTTTTTCATTGGACAAACTTACAAAATCTGTGAGGGGTCAAATAATTATTTCCTCCACTGTAAATAATGCTACCAATAGGTATAATTCATGTCTCATAATGTCTGATTAAAGATGATAGGGCCGGACTTGTTTGCGCCATTAACAATTATCAGTTAGTTTTTTCATTAAAACCCACAGTTCAGAAATGATTGGAAGAAATTTATTTCACTTCCAGGGTTCCAGTGAGTACATGGTGTCAGCGCTCAAGGTCATCTAACAGTTCAGGGATTCAACTAATTAGTTGCACTTTCTTATTAATATAATCTGAAATTATCCATGAAGTTTAGCCCATGCAGTCTGGTATGGTGAATAATAATAGGGACAATTAACCCTAACTATTAATCAATTTCTATTCAGAAGCATTTCCATGCATAGAAGGAATATACTGAAATCCTCAATTTTCTACCTTTGTTAAATGAAAGTGACATCCTGATTCACACGTCCTATACCGATTACCAGGGAGTGTGCCCTTAGACCTTACTCATTTATCTAATGTTAATGTAAATCTTGAACTTTCATCCCAAACCTGCCTGAAAGGGTGTTACACTGAGAAATCTTTATCTTAATGTTATCCCTAAATCTAAAGCCCCCCCCCATACATGTTTAGATTGTGACCCAATGTTTTGGCCGATTTACCATGAGTGATGCCGTCATTACGCATGGTCAATCTCCCTGAAAACTCTGGTCACAATCTGCCAGGCACTGCTTGTGGGCCAGCACTGTCCGTCAGGTCCCCTGTCAGGCTTCTCGGGCCACCGTCACCATCTGGAGCGTTGATCTTGGCTCTGTTTCTTCCAGTATGGTCGCACTCACATGCCTTTTGTGATGCTGATGATTGTTCAGGCTGTGGAGCCTGGTCGTCTTCTTCTGTTTAAATAGATATTTGGGGTAGAAAGGGTTTCCCATAAAATAAAGACTTGCTTTGAGGCACCCGTTATTTGCAATATATTTTCCTTTATTGGTATAGACAAGTATTACAGTTAGGGTTGACACGCTTCGTGGTCCTTTCACCACTTCTTCAGGACAGTATCTGTTTGGTTGTGGTCTCCATTGTTCTCCTGTGGTACTTCATAATGGACTTCTTTTCTCTATTAACCTTCCTAGTGCACCGTTTTAATGGCGCGTTATGGGGAATCGCGGCAGTGTACAAAGTACACGCCCTCCCCCAGCCACTGTCCACACAGCCGGCATCATTAATCACGCCATGTTAGCTGTGTTGGCTGGAAAGCCATAGCCCCCCCCCCCCATTAACATTGGGGTCTATGGTCAACGTGACGCGATTAGGGCGGTGCTAAAACCCCCGAAATGCAGCAACGATTTAGACAATCGCTGCAGCTTTCTGCGGGTGTATCGGGTGCATATGCCCACTGACCTAGTGGTTGGGGCAAACCCAAGTGCAGAGCGAATTCGGTTCATCTCAACCGCTAGGGAGGTTAAGTACCACAAGAGAACACTGGAGACCACAACCAAACATATACTGTCCTGAAGAAATGATGAAAGGACCAGGAAACATATCAACCCTAACTGTAATACTTGTTTATGTCAATAAAGGAAAATATATTGTAAATAACGGGCACCTTAAAGCAAGTCCTTATTTAATGGGAAACCCTTTCTACCCCAAATTTCTTTGAGGATGGAATATTGAACAGACTAAGTATGGCAGTGTCGGGAGCAAGGAAGAGGGGAAGGTAAGTATGTGGTTTTTAGGTTTAGGGATCAGTAAATATTGTGTATGTATTTTCATTGAATTACTTTTTTTTATTACAGTACCATTTTAAATTACTTCTTGTAACAATCTTAGTTCAGGCTCAGAGTCCAGTAGCTGAAGCAGCAATCAGAACACAGGTGATCACAGTCTAAGAACAAAACACAGACATAGGTAGCAGTCAGGGAACAAGCAAAAGCGTAGTCAAATCCAAGCCGGGGTCAGTAGCCAATGGTGTCACGTTAGGAATGGAGCGATGAGAGAAGAGTAGCAGGTATTCAGCCAAGGTTCCGTAAACAGCAATGGGAACACGATGAGGAGACAGAGTGAGATTTTGGCAAGGCACAATAATCTGGAATTGAATCCAAGTTGGGACCTGGCTTTATAGGAAGTCCATGGGAGGGGCCAAGGGTTCATAAACACTAGGTACCTTGGTATCCAGGTCCAAGGGATTCAGCAAGGTGTGAAGTCAGACTGTGAGGTGGCTCAGCAGGTAGAGCTACAACCAGGCGTTGGAGCATCCCTGGATTCGGATCCTGATACTTCTGTTGTTCATTATATAGAATAGCCTGACCACAGGATTACTATAACAACCTATACAACCTTTGGCTTTACACATAGACTGCTATGGTCTTCTTTCTTCACTTCTCTAAACATCAATCCTCTATTTTCTTTTGAACAGATTGTTTTAGAAAAAATAAACTATTGTGATGTTAATTTAAACAATCCAAAAAATCCCCAAAAACAAAGACAATCCAAGTGAACAAATAATTGGATAGTCATCGTTAACTAGATATTAGGGGCGTAATAATATAGTTGTGCATTCAGCTTTCATATGTAACCTTTGAAATAAATTGGAATATCTTCTACTTCTACTTTAGCACAACTCCACACATACACACTGGGAGATCATAAACAATCATTCCGGAAAGGTCACTCATGCAGGACGTGCTTGCAGCTTACAGAAAAGATCGCACTTGACTATTAAAAGGTCAGATTTTGTGAATCTTTTTATTTTTTTGCATTAAATATTTTGTATACCGCCATACTGTTTATGTCTTGTGTGGAGTTGCAAGAGCTGGAATTTTCGACATTTGCATTTTTCATTACAGATTTGTAATATACAGTAGCCACTTCTCCCCACTGCAGTTGTAAATAGAGTCCCTGCTACCGCCATAATAATCATTGGTAGTATAGTGTCTGGTGAATGCTAGTGCTTTACTCAGTGACCAGGTATGGCAGTTATGAGTCCTTACAAAGTTCAGCAAGTAATGACCTATATTCAGGGGTGCACATAACTTTTTTAGTGAGCTCCTCAGATGAGTACCAGGAGATGATGTTTGGTACTCACCCCATATGTAGGGTGGTCTGCCTCACTGTCTCCCTCACTGTCCTCTGCATTAGCTTCCTGCATGGTAGATTCTGCTGTAGATGGACCTTCGTGTTCCTGATTGAGCCTCCGATTAGCTGTCTCCCCCCACAGGTCACCAGCTGGCTTTGGGTCACATATAACTCTCACAGCACCATTTGAACCCCCAGATCTCATACCTCAGTAGTACAACCCTGAAATTTGCTGGCTTAGTAACTAACCCCTGAGACTACCTGCAATCCTAATGTCTACCTTTCATAGTCTTATTCTATTCACACAGTGCTTTTCTCTTGTCAGATTTTACCCTCACATATGCCTACTCTGACTTTCATCCCCCAGATCTCCAACACCCTTAGAAGTCCAATCTTTTTTGGGGATGATAAATTTACATTCCCAGTTTCACACCCCCTAACTGCAACCTTTCATAGTTATTCATGTTTCCCTGCAATTATCCAAGTGACATAAATTGTATACATGTAACATTAAGCTGTGGCCGCCCAGACACGGAGCGCCTCCAAGTTGTTAGTACACATCTGAGCTTTGTAACAATAATGCAGGTACGCAGAGCTAGGTTTTGGCCCCTTTTGAGTACCAGAGTACCACTTATGTGCACCCCTGTGTATATTCCCTTCTGGAAAGTGGTACTCATCTTTCCCTACATCTGTCTGAAAGCATTTTTCCTAAAGTACACGGTACAAGCCAGAGCAGGTCCTATGTCCCAATGGTATGCAATAGTTACCATAGGACAAAATCTAAAATGGAAACCTCATAGGCAGCGCATTCTGGCCAGTAGAGATGGTCGAATTTTTTGACTTCCTAACTTTGTGAGCTTATTGCAAAGCCCCTGAAAATGGTATCATCACCAAAATTGCACGAGATATAGAGAAGGGTTGTGGGAACATTTGAAAAAAGTTTTGCTCTAGCACATGTCATTTTTGCATAAATTAAGTTCAAAGTTATTCCGATTTCCGAAAATTTTACTTGTTTGGTGATGATACCATGCTCAGGGGCTTTGCAATTAAGTCGAAACCGTCGAAATGGTAGAATTTTTGAAAAAAAATTCGACCATCTCTACTGGCCAGCAAAAAAGTTTTCATAGGAGCCTGATGGTTAAAATTTGCATGCGATAGTGCAAGCATAGGCAATGTTTACCAGTCTTCTCTTTTAATGCATTCGGCATATTGTAAAACCAATTAACAATTAACCAGATGAATGAGACTTGCCTGTCGCAATAACAAGCGGCCATGCATCCAAGTGTGTTTAAAAGCCAAGGAGGTATCATAATTATAGAACCCCATCACAGCTCTGGCCAAGTATACGCACTTACACCTTCAATGCTAAACCTCCTGTTTCACCCAAGTGTAGTTTGGGGAAAGTTTGTTTACTAACAATACTCACCTTGAGCTAGACCCAGGCTTAAGCTGGGCATACACAGCTCGATGTAGTAACAGATTCGAGCAACATCTGGCACCGTTCCCCAACTGTATTCTATTGCCTTCCATCGCACATGGCTGTTCACAATTATTGTTCGCGAACCAGCTTAATAGCTTCTCTTCTGCATTCTGTGATCTTAGCCAGTACGAGCACTGTGCGTATTGCGCATATCCATTCCAGTCCAACACCCCTGCCATAAGGGTTGTACAGTTAATGCTAAAAGTTTTGAGAATGACACAAATATTTAAAATGTGAAAATTTGCTGCTTCATTTTTTATAACAGCAATTTGCATATACTCCGGAATGTTATGAAGAGTGTTCAGATAAATTGCATAATCCTTCTTTGCCATGAAAATTAACAAAATCCCCCCAAAAACACTGCATTTCATTGCTGTCACTAAAGAACCTGCTGAGATCATTTCAGTAATCATCTTGTTAACTCGGGTAGAATGTTGACGAGCACAAGACTGGAGATTATCATGTCAGGCTGATTGGATTAGAATGGCAGACTTGACATGTTAAAAGGTTGGTGAAGTTTGAAATCATTGTTCTTCCATAGTTAACCATGGTGACCTGCAAAGAAATTGCGCTGCATAAAAATGGCTTCACAGGCAAGGATAAGATTGCCCCTAAATCAACAATTCATAGGATCCAAGAAAATCCAGCAAGCGCCAGGAGCGTCGCCCAAAAACACAGAAGCCATGAATAAAGAATGGAATCAAAACCCCCTCCAACAGTAGTGATGGCGCGAACCCTCCCTGGGGTGTCCGCGAACAGGGCGGGTCGAACTTCAAAGATGTTCGCCGTCCGCTCTGTTCGCGGACATATTCAAATTCCCCGCCTCTAGGCGGGGAATTTGAAACGGAGAAACCGGATGTGACGTCAGTGATGTCACATCCGGTCCGTGGACCGCAACCTGGAACGCATAGTTCCTGGTTACGGCCGCAGGATGTGACGTCACTGACGTCACATCCGTTTTTTCCGCCGGTCTTCTCACTACAAGACCGGCTTCTGTAGTGAAAAGATTCTTCCTCCGGCAGGATTACACAGGTTGTGATCCTGCCGGAGGAAGAATTTAGACCTTCTTCTGGCCGGCGAACAGTACGGGTCGAACACCCGTACTGTCCGCCGGCGAGGCGAACGGCGAACATGCCGTGTTCGCGGCCGAACTGTTCTCCGGCGAACAGTTCGGCCCATCTCTATCCAACAGCAACTTCTTCTAAAAATCCAACAACTTGGTGAAGAACAATGCATTTTTCAGCACGATGGAGCACCGCCCCACAAGGCAAAAGTGACTTAGTGGCTCAGGGACCAAAACATTGAAATTTTGGGTCCATGGCCTGGAAACTCCCCACATCTTAATCCCATCGAGAACTTGTGGTCATTCCTCAAGAGGTGGGTGGACAAACAAAACCCAACTAATTCTGACAAACTCAAAGAAATGATTATGAAAGAATGGGTTGTATCAGTCAGGATTTGACCCAAAAGTTGATTGAGATCATGCCCAGTCCAATTGCAAAGGTCCTGAAAAAGAAGGGACAACACTGCATATACTGACTTGCTTAAATCTCATGTAATTGTCAATGAAAGCCTTTGAAACATATGAAACACTTATCATTATATTTCAGAAACAACTGCAACAAAGATTTAAAAGCAGCAAACGTTGTGAAAACTAATATTTGTGTCATTCTCAAAACTTTGAGTTTGTAGTCCAAATACCGAGACCTTGAGCCCCTGAGAGGTACGTGAAGTTGGTTATCCAGCCTACCAGTAGTGATGAGCGGCATAGGCAACATTCGTATTCGCGGCATGCCGCAAATTTTTGGATTCGGAGCAATCATTCGCATTCGGTACTCCAATATCTCTTTATTGCGAATATCCGCAGTTTTTAATGCGCATTTCGCGAATATTATATATTCGCGAAATAATGTTTAACTGCATTGATGTGGGCGTGTTGAAAAAAAATTGCGATGTTTTGGACGCCATCTCAGTGATTTGTCGCGAAGTTTCGAATGTGGCCGATTTTCTGCGTGAAGTTAGGGGGGGGGGGTTGCCGAATATTTCGCTATCTCACCCCGGATCTCTCTTTCCTTCCCCAATTGTTGCCTTTGTTGTGTGTGTTAATTTTTCAAAAGACCCCAGTCTTTCTAGGATATGTATTCCTCATATCGTCTCAAATTACTCCCCCCTGGGTTTGGTTTCGGGTCTTCATGGTGTTGTAGGTGGTTTTTTGTTGTCTTGGGCTTATATCTTTTGTTACTCCTCTTTTCTTCTCGTGGTTTGTTCATGGTGGCCGTCCCAATGGTGTGATCCTAGTTTGGCCGACAGATATAGTCATTTGAGTATGGCATTGTGTAAGGAGCAACAAGAGGAATACAATAAGGGGTTTGTTCTTTTGGACGTGTTGCGTTACACATGTGCGTTGTGTGGGTCGTGCTTGGTTTTGTGTGTGGTCGTCACAATAAATATGGAATTTTGTTTCTCTCATACTTTGCTCTAGTGCTTTTTGTGTTTGTGTTGTTGGTGGGGTGGGTGGGTTTCGGGGCAATGGGGGGGGGGTGGGGGTGTGGTCCTTTGCTATCTGGTGGTATAAGTTGCCGATATTTGCGATTAATATTCGGAATCCGAATATTCGTGATCATCACTACCTACCAGTAATATCAATTATTGACAAATTAACCCTTTGAGCATATTTTACCTCTATTAATTACAATCTGTCAACTAAAAACATTTATGAATGTAACGTACGTAAAGAACGGCAACAAACACTGTTGTGTGTATATTGGTATATCAGTGTATGTATTATATTCATTAGCAAATTGTCCTAAATTGCTAATAAACAACGTTGGCAATTAGGCAAGTAGCGCAGATCATTATAGTTTATATGAGGTGCCTTCATATGCATTGTGCAAACGGTACAAACAAAGATGAATTATTAATAACTCGCATCACAACCTAATCTGTTTACTTGATATTATTGTCACCAGAGCCGGCGCTAGGTATGGCACATATTTTATTTCTAATTAAAACTGAATAAAAGCTTCCTGCTGACATCATCTGCTTTAATTGTATTTAATATAAAATAATCTTCGTACTTACACATTGTTAATGTTGCCGGATTTTATATTTAAAAGCAAAGTGTTTCCATCTGCCGTGGTCTCCTGCAGTACCATACCTGTGTGGGTTTGTTGTGTCTAGAATGGTGTTATAATTGTTCCTGGATGTTAGAAGTAATACATGGTAACCTAAATATGTTATCAACATTTATTAGCGTATTTATATTTCAACATACACTTAGGGAACATAAAGTAGATGTTGTATTTGTGGCAGTTTTTCATAACTTTATGGGAGGTAGAAGTAGCGTTCTTGCTGCTGTTCTTCCGTGTCTGACAATTCAGTGAAGGTGAGGATGTTGTGGAAGGTGATGGTGCTGGTAGTGGTGGTTTTAGGCCTGGGAGGTTGCTCAGGTCGGCATCATGCCGGGGGATGGCATCTGAATTTATTCTGATGCCCAGATGTATGCAGTGCTGGTGCTGTGGGCGGGCCATGGGGGGGCAGGCCCACCCAGTCAGGTCTGTGTGCGCGCTTGATTGGGCCCTCTACCTGTACCCTGCGTGTCCTCCTGATTGGCTGCCCGTGCCTGCACGCTCCTGGCTCTCTGGCGCCTAACCTTGATGTTTCTCCCTCTCCCCCACAACGTGCACACCTATCCACGTAGGGGGATTCGGACTTGGGGTGTGTGAATGGGGGTGAATAGAGTCCATTAGTAACAAGGACACGAGGCGCACAACCTAGTACAACAAAGTTGAGTACTGTAAATGGTTAAATAATATGAAATAAACAAAAAGACAAGATACTCACATTAAAGGAGGTTTACAAGGATTGATCTCTCAGGGCCATGTGCTTTCCAGGATGACCTCACTTCCTGGTTAGGGATGAGATCACTTCCTGCTTACAGATGCTGGAGGGCTCAACAGGAACAATGGGTTGTGTTTCGAGCACAGGCTCTTTTTCAACCATGCTATGGACACGCACCCCTCATACTGACTAGTGATGAGCAGCATAGGCAATATTGGAATTCACAATATTTCGCCAATAATTCTACTAATATTCGATTCTATATTCGCAAATATATGAACAAATATATGCGCAATTATAATCACCTCGCAATTACCTTTAAAATGAATGGTCCCATGTGTTATCTATTTTCGCATTTCGAATACATATTCGCAATCCGTGCCCATAAGCATCCCAATGGCGAATATCGTGAATATTTGTAATTGCGAATTCTCGAATAGCCAATATTCACAGATTATATTCGCAATACGAATATTCAAGCTCAACACTAATACTGATTCAATTTTACTCTGTGATCTTTGCCCAGGCACCCATACATCTACTGGAGACCTGACTTGACTGACTTGACTGTAACTGTGTAACCACTGATGACGGTTGTGCGCTGCTATCTAGTTTGTGTATAGAGTCAGTAACAGAGTCACCTCATGAGCGGGGGGGGGGGGGGGGGGGGGGGGGGGGGGGGTTGCCCATGATGCCAATCTCACTAGGACCACCTCTGGGTGCTGGGTCTCCTGTCTCTATTTTAAATGGACCTGTCGGGCACTTTTCCACTTCCACAAGTGCGGATAATAGTGCAGAATGCTGTTAATAAAAAAATTAAAAAAAATCCTGTAAATCCAGAATGTCCTTCATCACCACTCCTATCTCCTCCCAGGAAATCCTACATCTCTGAGAGCAGTGACAGCCGGGTAAATACCTGTTTAAAACTACACAAGAGTTTTCTCCATTGAAAAGCATTATATGGGACTCACGATATTGCACTGAATGAAGCCTCGGAAGAATGGAAAATAAATATGGAACAACAAGTATATATTATTTTAGGATTGTGGAGCACTGCACCAGTTGACAGGAAAGTTAAAGTTTAATTCATTTATTTATTTCAGTATATATTGGCTTTAATTGGTACTGACACATGAGGAAAGCACTTCCAACTTTTTCTTGGTGTAAAAATCTAAACGTGTATGGGAGGCTTAAGCTCAAGTAGGAGTGAAACCGGCCAGAGTGAGGAGACCCCCCTGGCAAGTTGGTTTTTAAACTGTACCCATGTCGATTTAACATTAAAAAAGTTGTGTGGACGTTATTGTGATGGTGGACAAGGTGTTATTGTGATGGTGTTATTGTGATGGAGTGCACAAGACTGTGCACTCCGATACACAAAAGGCCAGTTTGGGTTGAAGCCAACAACACATTTTGACTCGGGGGGGGAAGAGAGTCATGCAAACACACAGAACTCATTCAAACACCAAACATCGCGCCTGGAAGGTGTTGAACCCATACTCCCAGCACTGCAAGGCTACACTACCAATGGCTAACATACTATCCTGTCTTTATACCAAAACCAAGCACGCTGATGCCATTCCGTTACGTAAAAACCACATGGACATTTTAATATGAAGCGAAAGTCTGTTTGTGTTGAATGCAGACCTGTAAATATTTAATCATGACAGATTTATGTATATGTCTGCTTGTAATGTCTGTCTGATTTCTGTCATTGCGTGGAAAATATGAAAATATAATCCAAATGAGTTTCTGCTGAAAGGCGTAATAATGGAAGAATCCAGCAGGAGGCAGTATAGTTCTTTAAGTGAGACCAGCGTATATTGCTCTCCCCCCAGAGCACAGACTTTTACCATGATATACATCCAGAGCGAACGGCCGGAATATCAATGGCCTAGCAGAAACAGACAGGAAACTATGGAAAATCACGGATAAGGTCAAAACCCGAAGATCTGATGACATTCCACCTGCATAAATGATACAGGGTCTGTCAATGTAATTTAGACAGTTTATTGTCTCAAAGTAGGTTTCACTAGAGTCAACAGAACTAACAGGGGAATGAGAATCTTTCAGCGGAAAACAAAATCTACTTTTCTAATAAAACTTTTATCCTATCTGTCACTTCCTTTACAATGGTAGAAAAAAATAAATAAAATAAAAACACACACAGAGTAACTGAATAGACAAAGGAAAACCATTAGTTTTAAGGGAACTATAGAATATTAGCAATACTGGTTAGGGCATTATTATCTAATTTGTGACACAAAGAATGAAGATCATGTTTAAGGATAAATGTGTACATCTTGTGGGGGTTCAGCTTCAAACGGTGCTCTAAAAAACAGCAATCCACACGATTATTTTCCTTTTAGGGCTCCTGCCCATATTGATTTTCACCCTACAGTCCAAAGTAAAAGGTTACCTTCGCAGGGGTTAATTATAATCAAAATAAAAAGTCCTTGAAAAAATGCCACCTGCAACATAAATTGTTTTTGGCTTTTAAGCAGCAACAGGCCTGGGCCTCACACTCCCTGTATTAACTGCTCCAGCAGGCCTGGGCCCCACACTCCTTGTGTGACCCGTCTCCTACTTAGTCAGAAGTCCTGTCTCCAACTTCCATGAGGAACACTGACATACTGGGGCCCTGGGGGAATAGGAAGGCCCACCCAATGCCATCCTCCCTATCCCAGAGTCCAGGAGCTCTGTAACAAAACAAAACACTTAGCAACCTAACAGTGCTGGGCAAAATTTTCCCGGACTCCTTCCAGGACACCACATAAAGGTCCATTCACACAGTGACAGATGACCAGCCTGTAACAATCTTAAATGTGTAAATATAAATTTTTGCTAATACAGTCTTACAAAACAACTTTGGCCATAGACCACCTCTGCCTACTATCACCTCCCCTATCCTCGCTCCTTCTGTTCCCACCCTAACACATTCCTCACTCCTATAGGAGAGACGCTGTCAGGTGATCCTTCATCATCCTACTCTTCTGCCGGCTAGGGCGAGGTTAAATATGTTTCCTTAGGCTTTCTCTGTGCTTGCCTCATCTTTAATGTCAGAAGGCTTAGCACCAAATGTGTCAACCTTCCTGTTTTGGCTGGCAAAGTCAAGTTTTTTATGTGTCTTTCCTGGCCCCATCCTGATTTCAATCCTGGATATTAATTGAGGATAGGGAAGGAAGAAGAAGGAAAGGAGAATATGAGCTGCTGAGGGTGGGGAAGGAAAAGAGAATATAAGCTGTTGAGAGCAGTGAAGGAGAGGGAAGGAAAGGTAAGAATGAGCTGCTGATGATGGGTAAGGAGAATAAAGGAAAGGAGAACATGAGCTGTCGAGGATGGGGAAGGAAAATAAAGGAAATGAGAAAATGAGCTGCTGAGGATGGGGAAGGAAAA
Organism: Ptychadena robeensis; assembly: GCA_036250615.1. NCBI lineage: Eukaryota > Metazoa > Chordata > Amphibia > Anura > Ptychadenidae > Ptychadena > Ptychadena robeensis. The sequence continues at coordinate 14,844,159 of CM070038.1, read as the reverse complement.
TAAAGGAAATGAGAACATGAACTGCTGAGGATGGGTAATGCGAATAAAGGAAAGGGGAACATAAGCTGCTGAGGGTGGGGAAGGAGAAGCA
>CM070038.1:14824220-14841118 GCA_036250615.1 Ptychadena robeensis | reverse complement strand
ATCTTCCACCTCCTTCTCTGTAGTAGGTGGGAGGTTCGTCGGTTAGCTCCTCAGAGGTTGTGATGGATCCAGAATGAATGGGGGCAGGATTACTCCGGGGCCAGTACATTCTCAGATCTAGGAACAGGAACAGTTATGAGATGCAGAATTGCTCGGAGCACTACAGCTATCTCCGGATAAATAACAGCCCCTGTTAATTTTTACTTCTCTACCGTTAATCCTACAAATATTTGCATCAGCAAAACCAATGAGCTTCAGGCAAAATATTGCTAAAGGAGCTAAACTATTTGTAAAAAAAAAATCAGGAATACCAACGCAGAAATGTTTTGGTGTTATTTCTGTTCCTTCTCGTTCATGTCAGGCAAAGAGCACCATTCTCAGCCGGTGCAGGCTCTGCCCTTCCATCACTGACAGTTAATAATTAAATCAAACAGTATATTCAACAATAGAACATATGCATTGGCTTTTTACAAATTGCATTTCCTTCCTGTTAGAACCATTAGTGTAAACCAGACTGCCTTCAGAAAACCCTTTATTGCGGCTGTCTTTTAGCATGGTTCCTGAAATGGATAATGCACTGCATATTATGGGCAATTACACAGAACTCCCTCGTGATGGAGGTTTTTTTTTTTTTGGAGATTTAAACGAAACAGCTGGAAATTGAAGAGTACAAACTAACAAGAAAATAAAAAATGGAAATGGCTGGAACATTCGCCGAGATGTACACAATGAGTCTTACAAAACCGTGGACTCTATAAGTGTCGGAAAACACTCGGCTTGTAAAATGCTATTGTTTGTCTAGATTGTATTAAAACACACCACAGCCACTTACCGCGTAGTTGGGAATGTGAAATGCAACCATTTGTCTCATTCTTTACATCCTAACTGTTTACCAAGAGGAATAAAACATTGGATTATCCAAGCCTTTTGTTGTCTTGTAAGCTGTTCAGTTGTATGATGTATATCCTAGGTGCCCAAACTGAGACCCAGGGGCCACATGAGGCCCTGTGGGCATTGTTCAAAGCTAATCAGCTAATCAGCGGTCCTAGATCAGTAAAATTGTCAATGTTGATAGGGGAAACCAGGTCTACATATGAGGTGCAGGAGGGGGATGGGTGGTGTCTGGTTTTGACTGCCTGTCGGGATCTGGTCCACCGCCTGCTGAGATATGTCTGGATCGATGTTATGTGCGGCCCTGTAGTGATGCCAAAGGGCCGCACTTGTGGCCCTCCATATCAACTCAGTTGCCCACCACTGCCGTATATATATTTGAGTGTAAGCCGTTCTGAATCTAACTTAAATTAAACCTATGAAAAGGACATGACTCAAGTATAAGTGTAAGCTTCCATGGCGCTATGGGCTGCGCTGATACCCCTGGGTTAATCGCACAGGGGTGCGGATGCAGCCCATCCATATACATGCCTACCTCCTTTACATTTAAGGCTGCCATACACACCCCGATGGGTGCAGGCAGACCAGTCCCGATATGTACTGGGATGCAAACGTGATGACTTCATCACGTTTGCACCCTGGTGCATTATGGGGCCCCTTCAGTCGGCCGGCACTCTTTGTGTGCCGGCCATAAGCTTCAATGAAGACGCCGGTCTTCATTGAAGCTTATGGCATCGGCTTGCATCGGCCAGAGAATATCGGACATAGCTGTGGCCGAGCTGTGGAGCGACAGGGATCCATCGGTCAGGTTAAAAATCGGCCGCTTATCAGCATGTGTATGGCAAGCATTACACACATGTCTATTACACACCATGTCTGTGACCCTGTCTACGGGCCAAAGGTTGACCCAACAGGCAGAGCGATAGGCATGTATATGGATGGGCTGCGCCAACATCTCCGTCAAGGTATGCGATTAACACAATGCCATGTAAAACTAGCCTAAGCCTGGGGTGGGAAATGCAGTAGCTAAGGCACAAAAACACAAATCAAATGTGCTTATTGTGAGCTGATTGCAAAGCCCTATTGAACTTTTTAGAAATGTAGGGAAAGACTGTAGGAACATTAAAAGTATTGTCCTAGCTAGTGATGGCCGAACTTTGGCCAGGTCCATTCGCGAACAGGCGGATCTGACTTTATAAGTCAGATGTTCGTGGGAAAAAGAAAGAGGAAAAAACAGAAGTTACGTCAGCGACGCATAGTTCCTGGTTCCGATTACCGGACATGAGGTCACTTCCGGTTTTCAGAGCCGATTTTTCACTAGTGAACAGATTCTTCCTCTGGCCGGACCTTTCTGCATCTGATCCGGCCAGCAGAAGAATAACAAACTTCTTCCCGGAGAAGAAAAGCAATCTTGTGATGTGGCCTTGAGGACAGTTCAGCCATCACTAATCCTAGCACATGTAGTATTTGCATAAATAAGGTTCAAAGATAAGTTAATATTAATAATTACTATTAACTTTGCACCTAATTCATGCAAGAACTAAATGTGCTAGCACAATAACGTCTGTATTATTTTCCTACATCTCTTCTATACATCCCAAAAAATTGTGATGATAGAGTAGTTATTTATAATGGCTTTAGGCTATGTTCCCACTTAGGCGATTAATCGCCTACCCTGGCGACTATCCAGGTGATTTTTTGAATGGACAAGATTTTTGAACACCTTCACGCGCCATGGCAAACCGCCTCCATTCATGTCTATGGGTGCGATCAGAGGAAAATAACCGTGGCCACTTTGATCGCGGCCCCAACCACGCACGATTCTATTGATGGGGACATGCCCATTGAAACTAGTGTAGGCGATTTCCGCGCGATTCCGCCAGCAAAGCACAGGCGATTAATCGCCTAAGTAGGAACATTGCCTCACATAACCCCTAACCAGTGGAAATGTTATCAGGATAGAAGTGGTCATAACAAACTTGCTGAAGTTGAAAATAATATTTTCCTCTACCAATGAGAATCTCTCCTAAGCTACTTTTTTAACCTACAAACTTTTAGGTTTCGTCTCCATTGAGTGAGATCTCCAATTTACATGACACAATGTCAAGTCTGCCAAGGCGGTCACCCATGGGCATAACGTGGGGGCAGTTGTCAGTGACTGACAACCAATCTCCACACAATGTGGGCAGAACTGACCAAACAGACCATGTAAATGGACAACTATGCCTTAAGAGTTGGACCTACAAATAAATGAATGAGGACAGTACTATTTTCTTACAAGCCCATCAAGCCTGCAGATGTTTCTTGGGGTCTATGCTAGGTAGTCAAGGTTCCTGTAAAACCATTCCAGTTCCCATCCTGCCCACATTCTACTGCAAGGGTAGGACTTCTTAAAGCACTTCCGGCATCAGACAGGGTTACTTTAATTTCCAGTCGGTGTCAAGGTCCCTGTAAAACCATTCCAGTACACCCCCCCCATTCCACTGAAAGGGTAAGTCATCTTATAGCACTTCCAGCATCTTACACTGTTCTGGAGGTCTCGGTCCGAAGCAGGTCATTCTCTTAATGATGGAAAGAAACCCCAGAATGGCTTAATATATTTTTTTCTCTGACCCCTTGACCCAAAAGAACATTTATCCCTTGCAGTGGGGTGGAGGACCCATTCTACGGGTTAAAAGAGGAGCTTGTGTCTTGTAATGTTCTAATGAAGTCATGACAACAAAGGTGCCATCTTTTCCCAGCTGCAATTCCATATAATTTGTGTTTTCTATAGCATGGGGAGCCTGATCTATTGGGCCTTTTTTATACTCTTTAGCTGCCATATGCCTAGTGGAGGGCAGGTGTGACCAGGAGAGGGGGGCCTGCTTGCTTGTTGCCCCTACCCTCTTTTTTCCGCCCAATCAAACTCCATACCTAAAGCCCCCCCTACACGTAGCGAGTAGGGGCTGACAGATGAACTGTGGAGTGCAACGTGATGACGTCATCACACTGCACTCCGTTGCTCAGAGTATCGGCGGCCACCCTTTGTGTGCTGGCCGTTAGATTGGACGGGGACGCCGTTCAAACTAATTGCATTTCCTAGAGTTTACGGGCATGTCCATTTTCTGGGCACCCACGATACGGGGCTGATTTTACCGCCGACACATCAATGGGTGGCAGAATCGTCTGCGGCTCACTAAGTGTATGGGGGCCTTAAAGGTTATAAATAGAAGTTTACACCTGTGAAAGTGACAGATTAAATAAATACAGTTTTAGAGATTCTCTGGTCCTCTGGTGCAGATGCCCGTTTGGGACGTGGATTGCAGTGCAGATTGCTGCTCCCAAATCGCCCTAGTGGAGCCTCTGCCTTAGGGGTTGTGGTGTAAGCAGTAGTGGCTTTCTAAGTGTGTATAGGTTATCCTACTGTTCTATTTGCTGCCGTTCTGCATTTATTGCTGTTAAAGTTTCGGTGTAAGAAATAAGATCCCCTTGAGCCGCAAAAAAAATAACTTTTATAAAGCTGGGCATAGACAGGACGATTTCCCATCAATCCCTGACGCCCGCTAGTGCCGAGAATCGGCCGGCACCTTTTGTGTCCCCATCCGAACTAATGGGATCGGATCAAAATTATCCGTCATGTCAGATTACTGTGCGATCCGACATGATGGCTGATTTTAGTCTAATCCTGCAAGTTGGCGCGCCCGATTCCTTGCCGACCCGATCCCGATCGAATGCAGGAACGCGCACAGCATCCGATTGGCGGGTCGGGCAGGAATTGGCATGTCTATGCCCAGCTTAAAGCATAAGTTGCCTAATGGTTAGCTACTAAGTCCAAACACTATTACATGCAAGGTCTCCCACTTCTCAATATCCAAGAGCATTGGGTAATCTCAAAATTGGAGTGTGCTGAAGTCATACCTGTCAACCCTCCTGTTTTGGCTGGGAAAGTCATGTTTTTTATGTGGTATTCCTGGCCAAATCCCGATTTTTTTATCGCAGTAATTTAGCAAGGAGAGGGCATTATGTCCTCTCCCTGCTAAATCAGCTGAGAATATAACGTCACTTCCGGTAGTGGGCTTAGTTCTTGGCTGATTTAGCAGGGAGAGGGCGTTACCCTCCCTGCTAATGCTGTGTGTGGGGTGGGGCATTTGCAGTGAGGGTAACGCCCTCTCCCTCCTAAATCAGCCAAGAACTAAGCCCACTATCGGAAGTGACGTCACATTCTCAGCTGATTTAGCAGGGAGAGGACGTTACTCTCTCTGCTAATGTCCCACCCCTTTTTGCGCTGATAATATACGTGGACTTAGTAGCTAGTAGAGATGGTCGAAATGTTTTTTAAAAAATGTCGCAATTTAGACAAAACTACATGTGCTAGAGCAAAACCTTTTGTTTTCAAATGTTCCCACAACCCTTATCTACATCTTTAGCAAGTTGGGTGGTGATACCATGTTCAGAGGCTTTGCAATCAGCTCACAAAGTCAGCAAGTCGAAAAATTCGACCATCTCTAGTAGCTAACCATTAGGCACTTGGAACATGAAAGAATCCCATTCCGCATACCGGAAGTGACGTCGGTTCCGTCACTTCCTGTATTTTGCCCAGGTTTTTTTTTTTTAAGTTGACAGGTATGGCTGAAGTATAAGGGGACTATGAGCCCTATGTAGAAACATTGTCATCTACCTTGGTTGATGTGACAATATCTCTTTAACAAGACTGCAGCTTGACCCCAGAAGTTCTCGTTTCAGTAAATAACGCTACACCAGTATTTTTTTTTTTCTATCCCTGATTACATCAGTCACAGCTATCAGTAATTTCTTACCATAGACTCGACGTCTCTCAGCTTCTGCGTTTTATCATGAATAATCTACGAGCAGCAAATGTGCATATTGTGTGTATTAAAATCACTTTTGTAAATGAACAGATGATTAAATATTCATGCAAATCTGCATAACTTTCTGGAGAGCAAAATTGTTCAAAAACATGTTGTTATTGAAACAATATATTTAACTGTCTTGGGTTATAATATTGATTCATTCTCACCCCATATTTAAAGCGAACCTAGAGTCACACATATAATTATTGGTTAAAACGATTCTTTATGTAAAAATATAGGCAGTTGCAATTACTGTTTCTTTTGCAAACCATCTGTAGCTTCCTGTACATGGGGATATAGCATGTGGCTCCATATTGTGATGAGACACTATGACGATGATTCCCGGATTACTGTAGTGATCTGAATCATGGAGGGGCCAACGTCACTACACCTGCGCGAAGATGGCTTCAACAACAAGGATTCCGGGATACGTGTTCTCATAAGTACTCTTATGCACAACTCATGACCACCTTGTATTTAAATGATCATTTAATCAAGAATGATTGTTCCATGCAGATTTAAATGTACAATGATTGAGGACCTGTGGCCTTAAAATATTTGTTATCTTGCAAAGTATCCCACATAGGCGACTAATTGCCTTGCACTCATGATTTTAATCATGCGCGGAAATCTGCGTTCATTGCGTCTATTCAGTTAAATGGCTTGTCCTACTTAATTGATGGCCGTGATCGCGTGTGGCCGCGATTGGACCAGTGATCAGAATCGTGACTTTTTTCTGATTGCGCCCATGGACATGAATGGACACGATTTTTGATCGCGTATGGATGCGATAGAAAAATCACTTCCATTCATTTTCTATGATTTTTTTTTTTATAATGGAGAATTTTTTAAAAAGAAAATCGCCAGTAAAAATCACATCCGATCGCGGGATTAATCGCCTATGTGGGAACATACACTGGACACACATACATGGATGAGATAGTTTAGTGATGCGGCAAAATGGTTTCGGTAAAGATCTGACCTGTCAATGGCTCCTGTACTCTATGAAGAGGTTTTTCATTCTACCCATGCCCCTGTCCATAGAACACAGTGAGTTCTCATTCGCTCTCAAATTGTATAAATGGAATGGTCTATACCCAACTAGTGTTGAGCTCGAATATTCGATTTTCGAATATTTAGCTCGAATATCGCTATTTTGTCATTTCGCGAATATTCGCGAATATATCATCGGATATCCGATATCCTTTTATAATCGCGATCCATTGCAATGAATGGGATCGTGATTATATAATCGCAATGTGATTTTTTAAAACGGAAATGACGGATATTCTCCCAGTCGAATATCCGAGCACCATTGACTTGCATGCATTGCGCAGATTGGATCGCAATTGCGATTTAAAGATCGCAATTCATGTCGTAAGTGCGGATATTCGAGATTACGAATATGGAATCGAATATTATGGCGGATATTCGCGAAATTACGCGAATTCGAATATTGCCTAGTTGCTCATCACTATACCCAACCACAAACATTGAGTGTCTGTACACAGCTTAATGGAGATATCTGAAGGCTCCGTACAATATAAGTGGCTTTAAAATGCTAATCATTGGTGTTATTGAGCCTTGTTGTACAACTTTGGTGCTGCCTGTGAAGGACGGCTTTCAAGATATGTGTACACTTGTTTTTAAAGCAAATCTTATGAAGATACTAATTAAAAAGAAACAGAAAAAGTGTTTGCAGATTAAGTTTTATGTGTTGGCTTATTCCAAACATCAATCTGCTGCGTGTGATTAGGTTCAGATTCAGGTAAAGCTGAATACACAGTAAATGTAATTTTTCAAAATGGAAATCAAATTGGAGGACAAATCTGTTGTCAGGCTCTGGCTCTAGTGGGGTGTGTAAGTTCAGTTCTTGATATAAGTGGATTGTGTATTATCACTAGGGATGGTCGAAAAATTCGCAGTGCAAATTTGTAAGTAGAAATTTCGACTTTTTCGCCAAAAATTTGCATAGTCGAATTTTGATAGGGTCAAAATCAGCCTGATATTTCGACTGAAATCGAAATTTCAATTTAAAAAAGAACTTTGCTTTTGATTTGCTGTGCCGCTATTTCGCGTGCAGATATCGCCATTTTATTTAAAATTTTCGCATGCGGGAGAAATTCGCATATGGCGGAAATTCCCGCATGGTGCTAGCAACTTGGTCAGCTTAGTGCAACCCTCCTGAAAATGGTAGTCCCTCAGCCAAAATGGCTGGAGTTGTAGAGAAGGTGGGGGACATTGCTGGAGTTGTAAGAGAAGGGTTTGGGGAAACATTTCAAAACAAGAAGTGTTGCTCTAGCTAGCCATACACTGCACGGATTACCCCTGGCGGATCCGTTCAGCACCGATGGATTCCGCGATTCCGCCGGCATCCACAGGTGACGATCAGCCAATTCGGGAATCCGATCGTGGCAGCCCACCTTGCACGTCCGGATCCGTTCCGATGGATCGGCTCACCTGACCGCAACGCCGCCCCCTGATCAGAGCGAATCGGACCCGAAAAGACCAACAGGGTTGGTTCTTCTCGGATCCGATTCTGTGCCCCCGATCCATCGGATGCTGTCGGCGGCAAGGTGGCTGCAGGGTGATTCCGGCACGATGGATCCGCGTGCACTCTCCGAATCCATCGCGCCGGAATCCGGTACGAATCCGTGCCGTGTATGGCAGCCTTAACATGTCAAGTTTGTGTTACATTTCAGCTCTGATTGTAAAGCTCTGCTACTTTGTACACTGATTCTTCTATTATAGCTCATACAGCAAATCCAAATTTTCCACCTAATGTAAATTTTTGTCCTTATGCAAATTTTTTTTTAATGGTCACCTGTGGTATTTATTTTCTCATTGTGAATATCGCGAATATTCAACATTGCAACCGCAATTCGAATATTCAAGCTTAAAACTATTGCCTGGTGATCGCGAATATAAGCACTTCACAAAATTTGTGATGAGATATTCACAATCAACACTACAATATATTGTGAACTTTTTCACCATCCCTGTTCCTCAGGGAGGAGACAAATGTACATTGAAACATTAATAAATAAAGTATTGTTCTAGTACATAAGTTTTTGCATAAATGAAGTGAAAACTTATTTAAATCCAAATTTCATAATGTTTCCACCGCCCTTCCAGCAAATTTGGGTGATGATACCATGTTCAGGGGCTTTGTAATTAACTGGAAAGTCAGCTAGTCAAACACATTCAACCATTTGTATTTAAGAACGTTGGTGGATTGGTAGTCACTGGCGTTACTTTCGGTATCTAAAACGCCAATTTTCTGACGTCACTGGTGGAAGAATGATAATCTCACCGGCAAATGTTGCGGGTCAAACACTTGTACTGGTCGTCAGGAGAAGAAAAGCGAACATTCAATGTTCGCAACCAAACTGACCATCACTTTTGATTGGCACCCACTGCACCACTTCCAGTGATTAAAGCAGGCGATTGACATCTTGATTTTACATGCGATTCTTGGGCTCTCACTGTTCTGATGATCGATCGCGGCGAGGGATCGGCGATTAATCGATAATGCAATATGGTGCACTGTGCGATCGATCTCCTAATTGGAATCGCTTCCGCGATCACAGGCCACCATCCCTTAAACCAGTGATTACCAAACTTTCCATGCAGGGCCCTCCTTTTCTATTCAGGAACATTATCAAGCCCCCCTTCCCTATTCAAACACATTAAGAATGAGGGCCAATGCCCACCCTTGGAATACTTTCGCTCCCCCCAGGGGGGCCCTCCCACCATTTTGGGGACCACTGGCTTAAACGATCAATCAAAGGAAGATTGACACTCTGCCCAGCTTTATAAATAGCCTCTTGACCTAAAGAGTGAGTTTTGCTTCATAAATGAATGCACCGGCACTGCTGATGAATCTATGTGAATAAGTTACAGATATTATAGATATACCCCATACTGTGACCAGGTCATTGATATAAAGAAGTCAGAGGACATAGATGAGATAAAAAGGTTCTTTTGCTATAAAACTAACCATTGCTAAGTGGTGTGAATAAACTCTACGCGCCCCTTTTGCCTTTTAATTGACCCTCGCTGCGTGTTTGTCATTTATCTCTTTGCAGCATTTCCATGTCCTGCAATTTCAGCTGTTTAACTTATAATTTGCAGCTCACTTTTTAAGATAATATTTCATTAAAATGACTGTATCTGTTTCCCCCTGACAGAAAAGAACATGGTTGCTGCATACTAATGTAGCCCAGCCATGATGTTCTGGCCGAATTATATATCATTATCTGGATAGCTTACACAGTGAAACATAAATGTACTGTACAAGTTCATGGTAAATTGATATTTATACACCCCCCCCCCTTTCAGTTATGACACATGGCTGCCACATCATAGCTCATTTCTTTCTTTTTTTTACAGTCAATCCCATACGTTGCATGACTGTCAGTATCCCAAGGAATGTCGGTGTCCCAAGGGTTAATTGTTTCATTCAGCAAGTCAATGCAAATAGTACTTTTGCTTAGCTTATCCCTAACCTAGTGGAGCTGCACATGAAAGTTTAAACTTAGCAATAGTGATGGGCGAACTTCTGCTAGGCCTGTTCGGGAATTTTAATCGGGTACCCGGAACTCATAGTTCCTGGTTTCGATTGCTGGACGTCACTTCCGGTTTTCAGAGCCGGCTTTTCATTTGAAGACAGGGTTCTCTACTAGAGATGGTCGAAATGAATAAAATTTGATTCTACTTAAATTTCGAGTTTCCCAATCAAATTTAGATTCGACTGCGAAATTTCGACTTTTTTTTAGTTGAAATTTCTAAAGGCAAAAATTTGCATAACGCCAAAAATTCGCATAAAGCCTAAAATTCGCATAAGGTCTAGAATTCACATAAGGTGGAAAATTTAGATTTTCTGTATGAGCTATAATAGAAGAATCAGTGTACATAGTAGCAGAGCTTTACAATCAGAGCTGAGATTTAACACAAACTTGACATATTAGAGCAAAACTTATAGTTTTCAAATGTTTCCCCAACCCTTCTCTACAACTCCAGCAATGTCCCCCAACCCTTCTCTACATCTCCAGCAATTTTTGTGAGGATACCATTTTCAGGGGCTTGCAATAAGCTGACAAAGTTAGCTAGCACCATGCAAATTTTCGGCAATGCAAATTTTCCAATCACTCCCGCATGCGAAAATTTTAAATAAAATGGCGATATTCGCACGCGAAATAGCGGCACGGCAAATCAAAAGCAAAGTTCTGTTGATTTCAGTCGAAATATCAGGCAGATTTTCGACTTTTTCGGCGAAAAGTCGGAATGACCCCATCAAAATTCGACCATGCGAATTTTCGGCGAAAAAGTCAAAATTTCTACTTAAAAATTTGCACTGCAAATTTTTCAACCATCCCTAATCTCTACCCGTTCTCTAGTGAAAAGATTCTTCTTCCAGTGGGATCTTACTGCTCTTGATCCGGCCGGTGGAAGAATAGTAAGCCCCTTCTCGCCGGCAAACGGGGCGGACACCCGTACTGCTCGCCAGAAGTTGTGTCACATTCCAATAAACTTACCTGCCATAGTTCAGTCAAAATGGGCAGATCTTGGTAACAAGCTGCTCTGGTTCCCCTCTGCTCATTAACTGCAATAAGCTGAAGTAATTCCTAGAGGTGGTCCGCCATCACCTTGAGGAAGCACACACAGCGTCATCACATGATCAGACCACTACGTTGTTGCCCCCTAGGGGGGGTTCAGACGCTCATTGCCAGAGGGAACCCAGAGCATCTTTTCACCAAGGTGACAACAGGCTGGATTAAAAATCTAAATAAGCAGTTGTTTGCCCACACTAGCACTGGTCTAGTCCTTAGTGGTAAGCAGCACAGGCAATATTGCAATAAATTTGACAATTCATGATCTCCAGTCATTATTACCTTCATTCCGAGAATCTGCACTTATTACGCAATGTGTTATCATGGCGACATCTAGTGGCAGAACATGAAATTGCAAGTAGAAGTAATATATCTGCAATTGTACATGCAAATATATTTTGCGAACACAATGCATGGTACTTTCCCCTGAATCCTAAATATTCGAGATTATGAAGATGTAACACTATATTCGAGATCTACACGCTTTCTCAAAGTGGCAGTATTAGCAATAAAAATTAGAGATTCGAATATTCTCCATCAGCACTAGACCTTATGACCAGGGGTGCACATAAATATTTTTAGTGAGCTCCTCAGATGAGTACCAGGGGATGGTGTTTAGTATTCACCTCATGTGTAGGGTGGTCTTCCTCACTGTCCTCTGCATCAGCTTTCTGCATGGTAGATTCTGCTGCAGATGGATCCTCCAATTACCTGTCTCCATCCACAGGTCATCAGCTGGCTTTGGGTCACATGTAACTCTCACAGTACAACACGTTTGCACCCCCAGATCTCATACCACAGTAGTACAACCCTAAAATTTTCTGGCTTAGTAACTTACCGCTGATACTTCCTGCAGTCCAAATGTCAACCTTTCATAGTCATATTCCAACTGTCAAAGAGTGCTCTCTTGTCAGATTTTGCTCTTACAAATACCTACTCTGGGGGAATTTCATCCCCCAGATCTCCAACACCCTTAAGGCTGCCATACACAGCCCGAGTAGGTCAGACAGACCTACTCCGATATGCACCGGAGTCCAAACGTGATGACGTCATCATGTTTGCACCCCGGTGCATTATGGGGCCCCTTCAGTCGGCTGGCACCCTTTGCGTGCCGACCATAAGCTTTAATGAAGACGCCGGTCTTCATTGAAGCTCATGGCATCGGCTTGCATCGGCCAGAGAAGATCGGACATGTCCGTTCTCTGGCCGGCCGAGCAGTGGGGCCACAGGGATCTGTCGCCCCATGTGGGAACATGCCGATTAGCGGCCGATTTTTAACCTGACCGAAGGCGCAAGCGCGCACGCCCGTCGGTCAGGTTAAAAATCGGCCGCTTATCGGCGTGTGTATGGCTAGCTTTAGAAGTCCAATCTTTTTTTGCATTATTAATTTACATTCCCAATGTCACACCCCTAACTTCAACCTTTCATAGTTATTCATGTTTCCCTGCGGTTATCCAGGTGACATGAATTGTATACATGTAACATTTAGCTGCGGCCGCCCAGACACGGAGCACCTCCAAGTTGTTAGTACACATATGAGCTGTGTAACAATAATGCAGGTACACAGAGCTAGGTTTTGGCCCCTTTTGAGTACCAGAGTACCACTTATGTGCACCCCTGCTTATGACCATTGTCATGCTATTGCCGGTGTCATCATGGATCCTCTGACTAGTCTGCTCTGACATGACTATTAACACCCCTGCACTTCACCATTGTGACAAAATCATCATTCATCCACTTGACCTGTCAGTGGTTTAAGCTCTGACGCCGATCAGCCTACATGTAATATATTTATTTCTCAGCCGTACATATTTGAAGCCCCATCAAGCTAAGGAAACTTAGAATACATTCTAAACCATACTTGTTTTGTTCTTTTCTTTTTATAGAAAAAAGAAAAGTTTATTCCATAGCGATTCCAGGCTTAGTTCTTCGGAGAATGATACCTCTCGGATAATCATGCTAAATACAGCTCAGGCGACTATTAAGTATTTTATTGTGCAACTTAAATATTGGGAAAGAGGAACATGTCTTGAATCCGGATGAGAAGCTTTGTACTGAGCAAGGAAATAATCTTTGTTGTGGATTTATACCCTTAGGAAGCATTAATGTATAATTTACTTTGTATCATCATTTATTTGCAGGCTAAAAGGAATAGTTATGCGTGTGATTGTTTGGCAGGGAAGGATTGGTAAAGTATACCTTTCAAGATGAATATTCTATATTTGTACGATTATATTTGAGCCCTATGCTTTAATAAGGGATGCTCAGTAATTGATTTATAATATAGGATTCACCTTAATGCTGCGGAAAGATTTGAACAGATAATTAGTACTTACCTGCCTATCCTGTAACCAAAAGTTTAAAGAATAGAATGTTCTATATAAGCTTGAAAAAAAGTTCAGTGGAGTTGACTCCTTTTTAGGGCCTCAGTGGGGTGAGCTAATATGCAGGTGATCTATCCCCCATACAATTCCTCAATAATGTAGTGCTGGGTGTTCCCTGATAGAATACATAGTGATTGGAAGGTATATATCACTGCTATGTAGGGTCGGGTCCTCCCTGATAGAATACATAGTGATTGGGAGGTATATATCGCTGATATGTAGTGCTGGGTCCTCCCTGATAGAATATATAGTGATTGGAAGGTATAAATCACAGCTATGTAGTGCTGGGGCCTCCCTAATAAAATACATAGTGATTGAAAGGGTAAGAAAGGTCCTCTTATTACATGGTTTTGGTAGAAGAGAAGTTGATTGTTTCAGAAATTGTATGGCAAGATTGTAAGGTATATGGGGGACTTAATGCATACCTGTCCCTCCCATAACCCTCCCATTTTCCACATCCCCTAATCCTGATTTAAAAAAATCCTAAATATTTCCTGGATTTTGAAATTGGGGTAACATAGGAAATGGAGGGGTGGGGGTTCTGGTATGCTCTGGTGGGGGTACCCCACGTTGTTCTTTGTCCTCCTTTTCCAGAGCATGTCAGACCCTTTGCAAGCAGAGGGTATGCTTTGGCACCCCACACTTTTTTTTAAATGTAATTTATGTCTATTAAACATTAAAAAACCCAGGGAGTTTGACCCTTTTTTATTGGTGTTGTGCCTACAAATATGACCTGAAGGTCTCAGAATTTCACCTGCCATAAAAGTCAATGTGGTTGGAAGCCAACATGCTAACTGCAGATATTTACAGAAAAGTCTGCAAACAGTATGCAGACATCTATGGAAGATGTTTGTTTATCATAACTGGCTGCTCCCTGATCTCTTCCTTCTTTCTGCCTAGTGGGAAAAGCTAAAGTAGCCATAGTAAAATCAACAGACGACCGGCTTGAGATACAACCCAAATTTGTTTATGCTTTCCAGGCACCCTCCTGTAGCACAAAGCATTAATGAGACTTCTGTACAGCCAGTATAAATGGTATTGCCTAGGGGTTGCACCCAAGGATTGCAGAGGTGTTCAGAAACTCTGAGACCAGATATGTGAGCATACACGGGGTTTAAGCAAGGACCCCATAGGTGTCTAGAAATGTCCCTCTGTGCTGAGAATGATCAGTGCATTTTCAGTGCATCATGGCCCCCAAAAAGGTAGGGCAGATGGAAAAAGAGACGAGAGATAAGAGGGCGATTACAATTGAGCAGAAGAGAGAGTTGTAAATTGTTGTTTCTGGTTGGCTAGGGACATGTTATAAATTAAGTAGGAATATTATTGGTGTTTCTTGTATGTAACATATATTTTACATCTTTTTTTAATGAAAAGGTTAGGAAAGTAGTAATTTGTCTGGTCCGGAACAAATTATTGTAATTTCTATTATTTCCTAAATCTGGCCATACACCTTCAGATTTCTCTGTCAGATTTCCTTCAGATCAGATTTTGTTTTACCAAAACCATGTAATATGAGGTCCTTTCTACACCTTCCAATCACTATGTATTCTATCAGGGAGAACACTATACTACATGGTTGTTGGTAGATCTGATCTGATCTGATGGAAATTGTATGGAGGAATCTCAAGGTGTATGGCCAGCTTAAGGGAAAACTGGTTTTGACAACCAACTTGACTCCCAACCAACCCTTTGAAATGAATTAAGTTCGTCAGTCAAGGGTCCTTTGTATATTTAAAAAAACCTTTACTCAGCCATAGAGGCCCCCCAAAAAAGTGATTTCTACATTAGTTTTGTCAGCTCTACATCGTTGTGATTTTATTGAGCACGTTGCATATTTGCTCTAAACAGAAATCAATGTTTTTTTTTTACTACTGCCCCTTCTCCTACTGCAGTCAGTATTGTTCAGCGGGAACATTTAACTTTATTATCCAACCACATGTAAGATTAACGCTGGAATCCATGATTCGTGCAATTCGCTGGTTACAGGTAATGTTGCTGACTGTACCTTTTCATCATTTTCTCCAATGCTGCAAGCCTGCAATATTAAAGAAGTTACCAGTACGCCGGCATGAGAAAAAGAACAACTCACACCCGCACTCCTTGCTAGCCGCTCGGTGGGGAGCACATGCTCCATGTCAGGTCTCACAGCTATATAAATCATTTACAGTAGAATCTTAGGTCACCGGGTTGACCGAAGAGAAGCGCAATATCCACCGCAAGGAATACAAAGCAATTGCCTACAACACATGTAAGTTAATTAGTCTCTAAGAATAGCTTGCAGTCAATAATGTCGGAGAATATTCCAATAAATTGGATGGGTGTGTTCTGCGCCTTTCTTCCAGAGAAAACGTTTTATTAGTATTTTAGTCTGAATTCCAAATGTCACATGATTACAAAATCTTTAAAGAAGCTAAGTTCTGATGTTCATAAGATAAGCTAAATAAAGGTCTTGTGCTAAAATCCCAAACAGCTTACACCAAGGTATATTACACATTGATAGTTGCTCTAGGATAAAAATTAATTGGCATTGTGAGGGGACAGCAAAGTCATCAATAAAATCAGTATTCATGATGGTCCTGGATAGTCAGAGGAGGTGACAGCTGTCTTAGCTTCATCATGGGTAGGCTGGGTCTACACTGTACCACCCTAGCAACCATGGGGGGCGTTAGGGACACGTTGGCACGTGTGTGCCCATAGTGCCCATGATGGTCCCGGACAGTCAGAGGAGGTGACAGCTGTCTAAGCTTCATCATGGGTAGGCTGGCGTGTGCGTGCCCATAGTGCCCATAATGGTCCTGGACAGTCAGAGGAGGTGACAGCTGTCTTAGCTTCATCATGGGTAGGCTGGGTCTACACTGTACAACCGTAGCAAGCATGGGGGGTGTTATCGGCGTGTGCGTGCCCATAGTGCCCGCCAGCTTTTTGGGAGCTGTTTAGGTCCCATACATTACTATTAGGGATGGTCGAAAAATTTGCAGTGCGAATTTTTAAGTAGAAATTTTGACTTTTTCACCGAAAATTCGCATAGTCGAATTTTGATGGGGCCATTTCGAGTTTTCACCGAAAAAGTCGAAAATCAGCCTGATATTTCGACTGAAATAGAAATTTCAACCTAAAAAATAACTTTGCTTTTGATTTGCCGTGCCGCTATTTCGCGTGCG
>CM070038.1:14789207-14811712 GCA_036250615.1 Ptychadena robeensis | reverse complement strand
TTATTAAAAAACAAGCAGTTTGTTGATATACAGATATAGCCAATCCTTATACATTTTTTTACTCTTCAAATAGCAGCCCCAACAATATTTTTACCCTAAAAAATTAAATGTGAATCTTTTTTAAGTATTTAATTGTGTCATATATTGATTGAAAAGGCACCTTCGGAAACCCCCATCATATTATGTAATATATGATCCTCTGACCATACACCTTTAGATTTCTCTGTCAGATATCCTTTAGATCTACCAACAACTATGTAGTGCCGGGTCCTCTGCAACTGAACACAGGTAGACTTGATGGTTTAGAAAGTCTCTCATATTACATGGTTTTGGTAAAACAAAAGGAGATCTAAAGGAAATCTGACAGAGAAATCTAAAGGTGTATGGGGACCCTTTTTCTGCTCAGAGAAGGGGAAGGGGACAATGAATGGCACAGACTCACCTTTTTTGGGGTTCTACTAGCCGGGTTACAGACTCCGTTACAGTAAGGAAAGGATCAGCAGCTTGTTCTTACTGGAGTGGAGGCGTGGGGGTGCGGGTACGGGAGTGTGCCCGAGCCTTCGCAGTCACTTCCTGCTCCACCTCATATGTGGTGAGTGTCTGATTTGCGGGGGGGTGGCTTATTTGCGAGGGGGGGGCTTATTTGCGGGGGGGTGGCTTATTTCACAGTTTTCTGCAAAAAATCGGGAGGTGTCTTATTTGATGGGGATGGCTTAATATCGGGGAAACACGCTATACTGGTAAGTAAAAATTTTATGCCAATAATAGGGAGGATGGCATAAAAAAAACCCTCACCTGTAATGAGCCTTCCACAGCCCCTCCTCTCTTCCTAGCTCTTATGATGCATGCCACAGCCCAACTGAAAGAGCCTGACATCTCTGAGTGCAGTGACAGCTGGGTAAAGGTCCCTTATACATTGGTCGATTTTTAGTTCAATTCCTGAATAATTGATTACTGTGCATATTCGCTCAAAGAAAGCTTGGTTTAGGGAACCAACATGTTGATAAATCCCTGTTCGAGTGTCATTACTTTGGATAGGGTTTAGGGATGCATGGTGCAAGTGGTGCGCATTGATTCGCTGTTTAATCGGCTTACGCTCAATCATCGTGCACTTGAGCGCAGCGTGGTGACAGCATCGTGAGCTCATGATTAGTCACAGCCGAACATCGTTGGTGAACAAGTGGATCGTACTTTAGACACTATCTGTATGAGCAGATAGTGGGAAGCCATGCAGGAATCTAAAAAGTTTACTTCACAGAAACTGCCGGTGTGGGTATTCTTCCGTTTGCTGGATCTTTTTTATTTCCCTGTGCAGCTGATCCAGCCGGCAGAAGAATACCCACACTTCTTCTTTCTTGCGAACATGCAGTGTTCACTGTGGACTGTCCGAGCAGCATAAACACTGCAGCCATCCCTAGCCACACGCTGTGCTCGAGCATTCATCAATCGAGCGGATATGGACCATTGTATGAGGACCTTATGTCCCTAACTCGGCTCTGCATTGAAATATATGCCGAAACTTTTCCCATAGAAAACCTTTATAAACGCCCCCAGTGGCTACTCGCGATACTGCGCCCTAAGGTAACCTCTGGAAGCTTGACAAATAGAGATGGCATCTCTCATATGATTGCATGAAACAGCAACAGGTAAGTATATTTATTTAGCATTGTGGAGTGCTAAGCCATCATCAAACCAGCTCAGAGGTAAGTTTAATTTTAATTTTACATATATATTTTTTAGATTTGGAGGATACATACGCTTAAGGGAAAATCAGTCTCACAATACTGTGGATAAAGTATCCAAAATGTGGTATGGGGTGAGGATGGAAGAAGAAGAAGGAAAATGTTGCCTTCTTAATTGCAGTGGTTTGATGCAGTGGTTCCCCTCTTTTCTATATAGGAATATTCTTGACCCCCCCCCCCATTCAAACTACACAAGTTCAGACTGAGGGTCAGCACAATGCAGAAACACAGGGTTTTATGAAAGGTAACAGACAGGTTATCATTACAGCTATCACGTTCGAAAAAGTGCAGCTAGTGTGAAATGGTTCGAAATACAACTCCCTTTTGCACACACACCAATCATGCAAATATATGCATCATATATACACACACCGATCATACAGAAACATTCATCATTCACACACAGATTACATGCACTCAACCTACTGTCTGCAGCTAGTTTCCCTTTGGTTGGCTTCCTGTTTGTCCATCTTTTAGGCTTCTCCAATTGGCTGGTAGTTGTAGGGAAGGGTGGGTGGACTGTGTGCAATTCCCAGAGGGAGAAGAGAACTGACAGTGGGGAGGGCCAATAGACAGCTGAGTTCTGCAGACCTCACTGTCCCCTCTCTCTGGCTGATGGCACAATTCTGATAAAGGGGGCCCCCTACCTGGCCTCCCCAGAATACCTCTACGCTCCCACAGGAAGGCCCCCCCCCAGTTTGGAAACCACTGGTCTAACAAATTTTTATTGGAAAGAACTCATGGAGAAACACATGATCATTATTATTACTTTCTATTGTTCTGATCCTGTTTTTATCCTATACAGGAAATGGATGTCAATTGACCCAGACAAGTGAATCAAGGAACATCAACTTGATGACCTGCTCAAACATATACTGTGCTTCACTAGCAGCAGAACATTTGCTAGGAGAACTGACCATCCCTTTTGGAGAGAAGTAAGTATAAAGTTGTCATCTGTATGTACAGTGTAAGGGGTGCCGAAATCACAGGACTGTCAGAGGACTGGCACTTTATATTTAGTTGTCTACAGGGAGTATCACTTTAGGTCTTCAAACATGTTGACGAGCAAGTATTATGAGCCCAGCGGCTTTGCCGTCCATTGTTCCACCTCTTGGGTAGAAGCATATAATTGTCAGTTTTGTCTTGTTTTAAATATTCCATTTTCATATCTCGCCTGTCAGTGTGTCATATTTCACATTTCCCCTTAATTAAATCTTACTATTGTCTATCAACACAGGCTATTAAAATAATTCTGGAAAAGTGACATATTTATGAGGAGGATTCAAAAGGTTAGGCGACACAATGTGGAGGGGAAGAAAACGGGACATTGATTATTTCATGGTAACATAAAAACACAATACACACAACACCAATAAATGAGTCCAAAACACACAACACTTAATAGTAAAATAAGTCCACCACTCTCTATTACTTTATTATGTCGTTTAAGGTCTTCAGAAGAGATCTTCAGAAAGAAAAGGAAAATAATTGGCAATGAGGTTTTCTTCTGCAAAGCAACTTTTTATTTACCCTCCTGAGCGTTCAATTTTGCTAACCCCCGCAACAGTGGCAGTTTAGGCATGGACAACCTTGTCCAATGCCTAGATGTCTCCACCTCTCCCCCACACCCTGCTCGTCTCTCCATGCGCCCGTCCAGGTAGAGCAGGGATGGGTAAACTAAGGCCCGGGGGGCGGATGCGGCCCCTTTGGTTGTCCTTGTGACCCTCTGTCACGTTGTTGAAAAGCTCCTCTCTGCTGGTTCCCTGCAATGAGTGCACATAAGTACAGAGAATTAAAAAAGATAACAACGTCCCTGTTACATCTATAGTGATGCCGGCGATGCATAGAATTGGCACGGGTCGGCCATTACAGACTCTTGTTTCGGTCCCTTAATCGGTCCCTTAATCAGATTAAAGAAGCCAATGTGGCCAACGAGTCACAAAGTTTGCCCACCCCTGAGGTATAGAGAAGGAGTAGAGGAGACACTCCCTGAGTATTCTTATTTCTAATATCCATTGGCATATATATATAAAAGCCATTTTTGTTTTGTCCCTCCATTTTAAAGCTTGTAGAATTATGCAAGACGTGTTTTCCAGGTGGTTCATGTGAGAACAATAGACGTTCTTATAATATTATCAGGCTTGTCCTTGGAAAGTAAAAGATGGTTGAGAAAAGCCTGTGGCTGTGTAACATTGTATAAAGGAACGTTGTGTTACTTTTACAGGCCTATAATTAATACGTGTGAATCAAACAAGTATTGTTCATGGTATTTTTATTTTGATACATTGTAATGGTAACACCTGTTCTTGGATTCTTAATATTAAAAATATAATTTTATTGTTTTGTTTATACCATACTGCCATCCAGTGATTTAATAGTAACATAATTTTTTTTTGGTCTAACAGGTTAACTACTAATAATTAATATATAATATGCAAATTCAGTCAATGCAATTGGACGATCAAAATGCTTTTGGGGTGTGTCTGTTAGGTAAAGTTTTCCCTAAAAAGAGAGGCATGGGGATATTAGAGATCCGGCCATCACGATCCAAGGGGAGATCCTGCGTCTAACATACCAAAGAAAATTCCAGCCAGCACAACCAGGGGGATCCAGCCATTGAAACGCGAGGTCTCATTGTTTTATATCATATTTCTCAACAAGCTGGCGTGATACTTAGAAGTTCTCTGCTTATTTGCAGAAAGTTAAAGCTAGCATTATCTGATTAGTATGGCCTCTTGGTGAAATGCATAGATCAACCAGGTCACTTCCATAGGTTTATAGCGAAAGTCTGGCAGTTTGCCATTAGTCTGTATCACAACCATAGCTTGTTATTTTGGAGAAATAATTGCCTTTATCTAGGATGTTGGCAAAGACCTAAATTTCATGTATTCCCTGCGTGTATGTGATTTGTAAAAATAACTGAGAGTTTTTAATGCCTCGCCTACATTTAGCCATGACACCATGTACTGCATATTGAGTTAATTACATGTGGATGTTGTCATTCTGATATCTGACTTGCTGGTCATATATATCTTGCGTATTGTTATTAGTGATGGCCGAACTGCCCGCAAGGTGGACAGTTCGGCCGCGAACAAGCATGTTCGCCCTCCTTCTCGCCGGCGGACAGTACGGGTGTTCGACCCGCCGTGTCCGCCGACGAGAAGGAGCCCTCTATTCCTCCTGCGGTGGGATCATTAGCAGCGAGATTCCGCCGCAGGAAGAATCTGTCACTGAAGACCGGGTAGAGAACCCGGTCTATCAGTGAAAATCCGGCTCGTAAACCCGGATGTGACGTCAGTGATGTCACATCCGGGTAGCACAACCAGGAACTATGCGTTCCAGGTGCCGGATGTGACGTCACTGACCGTTCGCGGACGGACACGGCACTTGTTCGGCCATCACTAATTTTTATCTTTTATTATGTGTGTATATATCTCTGTGTATGCTAAACAAATGTATATTTTTGTGTGATTATTCCAGCTCTGTTTTGTTGATTGCACAACCTAAATCATATTCACTATAACTGAATTCTGTGAGGTGAAAAATATTGTCACATCTCTGAAACTTTTCTTATGGTTCCTAAAGGTTATAAAGCTGTTGCTAACATAACCCTGACAATCTATGGCGCCAAAGAGGTGGGGAGTGGTACCATTTACCTTTATTAAAAGGGGGCGGGCTGTATTTTTTAAGCAAATCACAGGGATGTGAAGGGGAGGAAAGAGGAGCGGAGAATCGTGACAGATATTGCCCATGACCCGCTTTTAAAAAAAACGCGCCATGGGCAAAACTTTTAGAGGGTGAAGTAAGTGTACAAACTTTGCTGCTCTATCTGGAAAATAAGTTTACAACTTGGGCCAGGGATAAATTGGTAACTGGAAACCCCTACTTGTGTGACCATCTTGTGTGTCTCTGGCAACCTGACAAAATAGCAGGTACGGGGAAGTGGGCACAGAAATCACCAAAACTTTTGGAAAGTACAGAAGATATTCACTTTTGAACAGGGCCAACAGCAATAGGAAGAACAGGAAGTCCTTCTAGGCCTCTGCAGAGGCAGCAATGGAAGCCAAACACTCATCAGAAAGACAGAAAGTACTAATCTCCAAATCCACTGGCAGGGGGGCAGTTGGTTTCCTTTTCCACTTGGTGCTACAAAATTCAAAAGGCACAGGAGATCGGCTCACGACCCACCCCTCTATGTTCAGAGCCTCAGCAACAAGGATGGGTTATTTCCAGAGCAGACGTGTGAGGACCCCAGCTGTACCGGTCACGGCCTGCTGGTGGCAATGCATTTGCCCTACCTTGGATTGGTCCCACAGTCACCAGCAGGTGGCTCCCTGCAAGCGTGGGCTGGGTGGAGCACACACCTGCCTCGTTAGCTTTATGGCTTTATGGCTATATAGGTGTGCTTATACAGACAGTCGTATACAGACACGCTTGCGATTCATTGCTTTTCCTGTCTTCATGTAATTTCCTTAATTACATGAAGTCCCCATACCTGAACCTGAACCCTGGACACTCCTGTACCCTGGACTTTTGGTACCTGTTTTGTTCCTGTCTGTGAGTGCTCATTAAATCTGTTTTTGACACCACCCTACCTCTGCTTGGATGCCAGTGTGTGTTGCTTGTTTGGTCGCCCCTTCTGTACCTGATCCTGACAAGACGTCTGGTAGAAATGCTTGCTCAGGAGCCACCCGCACGCTTCCTAACTTGGTGTTGCACTCCCAGCAATTCATACACCACAGCAACAGTGAGCACTATATAGCTTGGTAAATAGATGGGTCCACCTCACCTGCACCATCTCCTTTCCTCTCACTTGGAGCAGGCCCATTTTGCTTGTGTCTGTTAAAACTCCCCCATGACAATATTGCAGGATCCATGACCTCAGTAGAAAGCACCACCTCACTGGTAAGATATTACAGGGACAGCACCTCAGGGCGCGTGTTTTCCCAGGAAGCTGTATGCATTCGTGCCCTCCGGCTGCTTGCAGCTCATAAACTGTCCTTAATCATTGTAGCCCCCGGGGTAGAAGAAGAGATTTTACTAAGCTGAAGACATCCTAATATTGTAATGATTCCTGATTGCACAGATTAACTAATGATTACATTTGCTTCAGCGATGTAAAACTAGAAATGATATCGGATAATGTATTTTGTTTCCGGCCTATTACCATTTGTTAGAAGGAAATATCTTTGTGTGAAACAGCCAAACCATATTGAGATATAATTGGATGTATGGGGAATTTGAGTGCACCTAATAAGAGCTTCCCTTTTAAAAGTTGTCTTTCTACACAAAAGCATTTTAGTCTAATGTTGAGATCTCATCTCTCTGAGTCATCACTCTCGTCTCATCTGCCTGCTCATTAAGCCAAAAGCTTAATTTTCCTTCAATTAACTCTTATACCGAATACTTAACTCTTAGGGCTTGTATGGGCGCTCAATGATTGTCTACCATGGTGATCATTAGTGATTGTTTTTGGCACAGTTCAAAGAAGGAGCTCTGTATACACAAGGAGCTTGGAGAGGAGAGAAGAGGGGGTGGTTGAACAGGGAGGACTACAGTAGGATACCAGTAGCAGTCCTATTGTTTGCTTTATTAGTGATCCAACATGGTGGATGTTGTTGAGGACCTTCACTTTAATGTTTAGATCTGCCTGGCAGATCGACAGCTCATCACGCTCGACCGGGAGTGCTGAGAATCGTCTGGGCAGCCTTTGTGTGCCGGCCAGCCTTTATGTGCCTTTTATTACTTTGAATGGAGATGCTCGTCTCTATCCAAAGTAATGGGATCGGACAGGAATTTACCGACATGTTGGTTTCCTAGCCAAACGAGAATTCTGCCCACATGGATCGCCAATAGATAGTGCAAGAGCGCACGCCCGTCAATCATGTATGGGGACCTTTACCTATGCAAAGACACAATTTTCTTTGTTGTTTCATGGCTTTGAACAAATGCTTAAGTTTAAGGCCCCCTTAAGGTAGCCATACATGGCCCGTTTTGCACCAAATTTTCTGGATGATCGCCCGTTCGCGCGCACTCCTGTCGCTGTCGCTTGGCCGAAAATCGGGTGGCCCCATCTGGTGAGATAGACCAGGAATCTGCCACACGTCGGATCGCAAGGTAAATTCCTGGCCGTTCCCATTCAAAGTAATGGCTGGCACACAAAGGGTGCCCGCCGATCAACTGAGAGGCCGACTGCAGTGGGATGATGTCATTCCACTGAAATCGATCCCTCATCTGTCGAGGCAGAATCGCCTTGTGTATGGCTACCTTTAAATTTGCTTACCTAGTCATTTAAGCTAGCCATACATGGGTCGACTTTTGCACGATCGATATTAGATTCGATCCACTTTAATCATCTTATATGGCAGCTGTCTCTGGGACAGGGTAGGTCTTATTTTTGGGGGAGGGTTTATATCAGACAAAGGAGCTAGGTCGTACTTTCAAGATAGGTCTTATTTTCGGGGTACACGGTATGTGATTGCCCTTTGCCCCTGCTGTATCTATATATATATCTGCCCTATCTTGCCACACAATCTGACACCTATATTAATGGCAGCATACTCATACCTGTCAAATTCTTTCTTTTTGAATACTGACGTCACTCCCAATGTTCAGAATAATGAACTACTGGACTCCCGTGTTCCAAATACAGGAAATGATGTCACTGATGTCACGTCTGGTATCAGGAGGTTTTCCTTCCTATTTAGTAGCATGCTAACTAAAGCTGGTTATACACGGGTAGGTACCATGCAATTGACCCGCGATCAATCACAGCGTGGTGACGTCTCCATGCTGTGATTGATCGCGGCTTAGTCGAATGTGTGATTGATCGCACCATAGTGCACATCAATTACCATTTAATGGGAACCCAGGACAACATGCAGCACATGCAGTTCTCATCCCCTGTTGTGAGAGATTTTCTCACAACACGGGCTGAGAACTGCATGAGGAGAGAAGGCAGCCCAGCCAGCATAGCTCCCCTCTCCTCGTACACAGAGCCGTGACAGGCCCCACCCCCTGGCCACTCATGGTCCCCCTCCGAAGTAATGGACATTACTTTACAGTTTTATTACTAGATTAGAGGACAATCGAGCTCCATGAGCACACACGGCGCTTGATTGTACTCATATCTATTTAGAAATTTACTCGTGTATGGCCAGCTATAGGAGGGAGGAGGAGTTACTATCCCTAACTACTTCCCACCCCACATATCATCTGCACAAGTAGGGTGAGAACTTAGGAGACAGAGTAACGCTCCCACTCCTAAGTTACCCTGATTTTAAATTTATTGAAATTGGGATTTGGCCGTGAATGTCGCATAAAAAACATGTATTTCCTGGCCACAAGGGCATGGTTGATAGGTATGAGCATACCATAAACGCTACTATACAGTGAGGACAACAAAACCTAGTGGTGACAATGGCAAAATTATTGGTCTATTGGTTCAGCTCAAGTTGATTTGCTGAACCCATGAAATGGAGATATCATTTTGCTGTTTTTTCTATACACAATGAACAACTAATGTTTTATTAAAGGAACTTCTGACTTCTTCAAGTAGACATTTGGGCAATAGAGAGAGCAGGAAAAGAGATAAGATCCCGATTGTGTAAGTCTCAGGTACCCAACCTGTAGCCCGGGGGCCACATGCGGCCCTTCTGGGTGTTCTTTGGCAGCTCCCTCTTGGTCCTCCCCTGAAACCTTACCTGTCCGCTGAACCCACGTTGACAGGTCTTCTCCCAGGAACTTCTTAGAGTGGGAAGAGGAGGAGAGAAGCGATAAACTGTGATACGTGTACGTAAAAGCCAATCAGCAACCTAGATGGCGCCTGAGCAAGCCCCTAGCCTCTCCTCATCTCATTGTTGGTGGGGCTGGTAGACTGGTGAGTGCCTATGCTCCCACTATTTCACCAAGGAACGGGGTGATTGTATAATATATATTTCGGCACAAAACCTTTAAAGGCAGTTTAGATTCAGAATGTTATGTGCGGCCCTTTAGCGATGCTGAGGGCCACACTTGTGGTCCTCCATATCAACTCAGTTGCCCACCACTGGTGTAAGTAGTACAGAAAGTCCTATAGCAATATTTTGCCTTTCATGTATCATAGTATCATGGCTGACACAATGTGTAGACCTTATTTCAGGAGCTTCTCTACAAATGAATGGCTATTTATTACGCAGTACAAGACAGGATCATAAGTGAATCGATCTGTAATAAATCAGTTTCTATGACCAGGCGCCACCTGTATACTGGAGATGTTCTAATTCCACTAATGAATCATCTTATAAGATATACACTTCAAGAGGAAATAATGCATTTTATTCTTCATCAGCCTCTCAACTTAATAACACCATGTGTATTTTCTTATGATGTAATCCTCGGATATGATCTTATAGCTATACAATAAATAAATAAATTAAGCTGGCGTCTATTTTTCTCTTCATCGACCCATCTTCCCATCCATGTTAGAGTGGGAGTGTCAAAAAGTAATGTCTAGTTACTGTGACACATTCCTTTTAAACTGTAATTCTCCTCATGTAAAGCATGATAAAAGCTATCATACTGATATATAAGAGGTGACCAGTCATGGTCAGGCAGGAGCTTATACCGCATGCTTTATTTACAACCTAAAGATTAAGAAAGTGCTCATACTCTGAGGAACACTCGGTATCAGTCATCATATTTCATTCTACAGTTTATAAAGACCATATAATTACCAAGCAAGATAATTTTGCATCATCAAAGAGTGCTCAGGGTCTACTCAGAATGTTACTCTGCATAGACATGTGTCAACCCAACACATATTACAATGTGTTTCCTGCTCTTCACGTTAAATAGTGCTTACTAATTAATTAACCTACATTCATGTGCAACATAGCCCATAGACAGACAGCAATGGTCAAGGTGGCTCTGAATGGGTTCATGTGTACAAACTACATTAAAGGTACCCATACACGGGTCGATTTTGCATTCAATTCCCAAACAATCGATCAATGTGCGCGTTCACTGCAATTGATCATTTGGAGTTGAAGTTGCCCAGCTGGAGCGATCAATCCTACTCCAAGAAAATGTTGATTGTACAGGAATCCGACATGTTGGTAATTCCCTGTTTGATCGCCATTACTTTGGAAGGGGAGCATGGTTTCCATTCAAAGTCAGCCAGAGATCTATTCCTCCCGGTGTGCATTGATTGATAACCCTGACATGAGTCACTGAGCGATCATTGTGCAATCGTTCAGTGACTCTTGCATCATCAAGTTGAGATTGATTGCACAACTATTGCTGTGGTATTGAGCTGTGCAAGTCTTAAGGGTCAGTCACCTGCTGGGCACCTGTGATGGTTTGCAGGCAGCATTGGGGTGCAGGGTGTTGAAATAGCAAATCAATAAAATTAGGCAGAGTCATCTCCACCCAAAAGAACAGCTAAAGTCCAGGCTGAGTGCAGGAGAGGAACCACAGACATATAAGTTGGGGGGAGTTAACATTTCACTGATCACCAATACTGGGTGTCAACACTTTACTATGGTTAACACCAACCACCAACGAAGGAGAGGGTTTTATTTAACAGCTACTGACCACTAATGCATGGGTGGGGTGAGTTTTTTTTAATCATTTTATTGACCATCCATATGGGAGATGTTTTTATTTCTAACATTTTATTCAATACAGTACAGGGGAGGGGGAAGTGTGATTATGACATTTTTGACACCAACACTATTGCGATACACCCTGGGAATGTTGATGGCAGCACTCTGCAATTTTCAGGTTGATCACCACTGCCTTAAGATTCATAAAGATACAAGATTCTCATCCCCCTCTATTGCCTTATGCTAAAATGTCTGTAAAGAGATTCTCCTATAGCAAACATGGGCAAACTAAGGTTCGGAGGCCAGATCCAGCCCGTTTAGCTTTTTAATCTTGCCTACTGTGGAATAAGGGAAAAGATGCTCTTGCTTTCCCCCTTCTGGTTGCTCATTTATATAATTAAAAAAATGGAAAAGGATTTTTATAGTTAATATTTTTTTCATTTTTAATCTCCATGGCTGTATATTTTTTTTTTCGGTTGTAAGTGGTACAGTAAATTTTCAAATATTACTATGTCCCTGCTACATGTCCCTGGCATCATTAATGACATCAGGGACTCAAGGAATTGTGGAACCTAAGCGGCTGCTACCAAAAAAGTTTATACGTTGATTTAAAAAGCCCCTGAACATACTATCATCACCACAATTGCTGGAGATATAGAGAAGGGTTGTGGGGACATTTTTAAAAAAGGATTGCTCTAGCACATGTAGTTTTTGCATAAATTAGAGCCCACCTAAACCACGTTCAGAAACTGGACCTATGTTGACCTAAAACAGACCTGCCAAACGCCCACCCACTGTGTAACTAAGGAAAATTAGGGTAAAGGTGCTAGACTGGCCAAGTGTGAAGACCTAAACCCTATTGGCCATTGTGGGGCATCCTCAGGTGGAAGGTGAAGGAGCACAAAATCTCTAACGTCTGCCAGCTCAGTGCTTTTATCATGGGGGATCCAAGTGGCAACTTGTGAAGCTAGTAACCTCCATAGCCAAGAGAGATAAGGCCATGCTAAAATATAACGGCCGTCACACAAAATATTGACACTGGAAATTTTATAATTAAGGGTGTACTTACATTTGTAAGGAGTTTAGATCCTAATGGCTGTGTGTTGAGTTATTTTGAGGGGATAGCAAATGTTACACTATTATACAAGCTGTGCACTGACTACTAGTGATAACCGTCCACGAACAGGCGGATCGGACTTTTTTAAAAAGTCTGCGGTCCACCTGTTCATGAAAAATTTCAAATTCCCAGCCTGTTGGCAGGGTATTTGAATGGGAACTTTACCAGAAATGGCACCGCAACTTCACTTCCGGTATATGGAATGCACAGTTCCTGGTTCCAAAACCAGAAGTGACGTCGGTCAGGTGTCATGTCCGGCCCGTGCCTGGTATAACACTAGTGAAAAAAATTCTTCTTCCGGCCAGACCAGGTGCGAAAAGGTCTGGCTGGAGGAAGAATTATAGACTTCCTTTCGCTGGCGAAGAGGGTGGATCGAACACCGGTATTGTTCACCAGCGAGAAGAAAAGACAATGGTAATGCCGGATGGACAGTTCGGCCATCACTACTGACTACAATTCATAGTATCAGTGTCACATCTTCAGTGTTGTCCCATAAAAAGATATTATGAACTATTAACCACATTGTTGGGGGTGTACTCACTTTTGTGAGATACTGTACATTCTAGATAATTTCATGGGTTTGCTGAGAGGTCTTGTTTAAGGGGCTTCATAAACTGCTGCCCATTTCTGTGTGTTTTCTAGAAAATCCATCGTGTCCCCAGCAGAGATTAAGCAGAAGGAGAAGGATCTGCCTCCTAGTATGCTTTGGCTACACATGCTAGTTGCTTCCTGGAAATACATAAAAGAAATCTGAAGCTGTCCCAAGATTTCTTCCCTACGCCCTACTACCAGCTGTACATCTTTTCTTCTTCTCAACGCCTCCAACCGCACAGAGTAAATCAGTAAAATTAACAGTGCATTGTGGGTTAGAAGTATTTATAGATACCGAGTCTTACTTGCTCTGTGTGAATGTGAACATCTCTAAGATCTGTTTAGCAAGATAGTGAGATAGAATAAAGTGATATTTACCACATTTTTCATTTATACGTTATCTATATGATATTTGCGTTTGCCTATTTGAAATGTATAGTAGCTAATATATATTGATATCTTGATAAACAATTTATAATAAATAGTTATTACTACATATAAATATTTTCTACTTAAATTATAATATTATACTGTATTTGCCTGGTCTTGCCTTGCCATGGCTCTGCCTCATGATTTGCAGTTCTATACAACTGTTCTGCTTTGCTGTTGATCCATACGTTGCAAAGTCCAATAACACAATACCCTTTCTATATTGCTGTTACAGTTTCAGAGAATGTCCACTTATCTTTTCCAGCTTCCTCTACCCACCCACAGATCTATATTTCCTGGTATCCAGAGTCTTCCATTGTCGGCTTCACAGTTGGGTTCTACTGGAAAACATGCACAGCTAATAGCTATAGACATGTATTGGACTTTATATTGTAAATAAAAAGCAGGGGGATGTATAGATTCCAAATCAAGTCAATAATGATTTTTTATACATGTGTGAGCAGACGAGTTGGGACCCAGTGCTAGAGAATGAACAAACAAAGTGATGGAAAACCATATCTTTGCAAGTTTAGCTATGGATAGAGGGAACCACAGTAGGGTAGATTACCTATCTACCTACAAAACCCAGTTGGGTCCTCCACCCAAGATGCATCATGCCATGGATTTGGCAAATAAAGTGCACTTTATCTATCCTAGCGTGGCTGTGTGAAGGCAAGAAAAAATTCTATGATATCTTGCCACTTAAAATAAATATATCTTGCCAATAAAAAATATATTCATAAGTAGGTTAACTGAATGGTGAAATCCTGTACATACAGGGATCAATCTTACATGGTGAATTCAGTTACATTTTTCTAGTAGTCAGTGGGGAGCGAGGTCAGTGTGCCCTACCAACAGGCACCACTGAGTAACCACGAGATAAAAAGCTAGGCATTTCACCTTAGAAAATGGTAACAGAAGAGAAAAACAAAATGTAATATTGTAGTGTTGTAAGCATATACAATAATGTGTGTAAGTGTAAGCTTTTATCCATAATAAATCAGGACATGAAGATGATGTCTGTTCTGTTATCAGTCGTTTTCGTGTGTGCTGAACAGTTGACAATCCTAATTTGACCAAGAGTTTCTACAAGCTGCCCTAACAGCTGTGTAAGCCAGTTGGGTTTCTCCACCCAAGACTCATCATGCCATGAAGTTGGCAAAAAAGTGCAATTAATCTATCCTACCTTGGCTGTGATTTTTACTAAATATAATCAACCCTTCTATCCTTCAATGGCAGAACTCACAAATTAGGTAGATTGTCCACAACCTTTTGGCTATAAAGTTTATCTTTTTTAATTTTTTTTACCAAAATCAACTTTATTGAGGATATAAAGTGGGAGATCACTCTGCATGTGTACAAAATGTTTATCTTAAGCACATATCTGGTATCTTCATGGTGGAAAGGTTGAACATTGAAATTAATCTACCTTACCTTGGCTGTGTAAGACAGTTGGGTTCCTCCACCCAAGACTTGTCATGCCATGCATTTGGCAAATAAAACACACTTAATCTATCCTACCTTGGCTTTGTAAACAAGTTGAGTTTCTCCACCAAAGACTCATAATGCCATGTCTTTAGGAAGATGTGTTCTTAAGCATGATGAAACAAATATAATCATCCTCCAAACTGCTGTCATGAGATTAGTGTGGGATGTAGTGGTCTTGTGTAGATCACATACAGGAAGCTTCCAGTCAGCAGTTCAGTGAAGAAGAACTTTACTTGTGATTCACCACAGGGATAACATGTGCAGTAACAATAAAATCGTGGATGGAAGGAAGAGAAGAAGAAACAACAGAGAATGCAGAAGCACAAACAACTAATCTTCACAGTGCCATCTGCTGGACATATTGGCATAACACAGTTTAAGAACTATTTGCATTTATTCCAACCACCCCTTCTCAACAGCGGTGGTCTTAAACTATTAGTCCAATCTCTTTAACTTATCAAAGTAATGGTCGGTCGCGGTAAAGGCTTGGTTAATATGTCTGCAACCATATCCTCAGTTGGCAGTAACTGTAAATCAAGTTGTCTCTGTTCTTGTATGTCCCTCAGAAAATGATACCTCACATCAATGTGCTTGGGTTCTTGAGTGAATCACTCTCAGTCTGTGCCAATGGGATGCAGCCTTGTGTCCTCAAAGATCTGTGTTAGATCGTCTGCTTCTGATCAAGATCTGTAACAGTTCTCTTATCCAAAGTAGCTCCTGGTCGCCTGTGCTGCTGCAACATATTCTGCTTCAGTTGATGAAAGTGATACTGTGATTGTTTTCTACTTGTCCGCTAATAGGTCCACCACGAGTAGAACAGGTGACCACTAGTAACTTTCGTTCATTTGTATCTCGGCCCAATCAGCATCAACATTCCACCAAGAGTTACATTTGCCAGTAGGGTAACTTTAACTTGAAATTATTGTACCTTTAATAACGTATGACCGCATAACAAGCATTTCAGTCCATCTGACTTGGCTTTGAATACCTTTCTGCATAGAAATCACCACTGCTGCACAATGTCTGGTCTTGTACTGTAAGACACTGAAATTATTTTTCAATGGCTTTTCTGAGGAAGTTGTCTGGTAGTAAAAATCGTTATTCATTGTCCTTAAGAGTAATTCGTTTCCATGGGCCTGAATGGTTGCAATCGCTCAACCCAAAGGGTCAATTACTTGCTTGTATTGTGACTTTGGTTTAGAACATAACTGCCATCCTGTTCTCTCCTCAATCTGTTGCCAAGGTAATGTTAATGTCACCAAGGTCTTTTGTTTCAAATTTCCATTTAAGAGATTGGCAGTATTTTAGTATGATCCCCTTCTTGCTCATAGCAATACTAGTAGATCGTCCACATATATGAGCACACAACCCACCTACTACTCACTTTCTTCTATGTAATAGCAGGGTCTGCTTTATTCGTTGAAAATTCTCCTTGGGTCAGGACATCCATTGATTTTCATGTTCCACTCTAAGCTTGTTTGAGTCCATAGATCCTTTCTAGCTTGCAGACTAGGTTTTTGGCCTTTGTGAGTCCTAAATCTTTCGGTTGTACACACTATGAATATCTTCTGTTAAATCACTGGTAAGTAAGCGTTTTGACATCAAAATGCTTTATCTGCATTTTTTTATTGGGCTACAGTGAAGCAAGTCCTAACTGTAGTGTGTTAACTACTGGACTGGAGCAAATGTCTCGTCGTAGTCCTCTCCACTATTTCTGAGAGTTCCTTTGGCTACTAGTCCTTGCTTTGTACACTCTACTGTATTATCGGAGTTTTACTTATATTTTAAAAAGTCCACTTACAGTCCATAGCTGTTCCTTCCTGCTGGTAGCACCTGTGAGCTTCCAGGTTTGGTTTGTTATGCAAGAATTGTATTTCCTCTTCTGCTGCCTTTCGCCATTTATGGCTTCCTTCCCTCTGGAAGTTGAATATGTCAATCCCAGCATGCAGGTCATGTATACAGATGTATTGGCTTGTATGAAGTCTTTGGTTTTGGGGGGCTTGCCCTTATTCTCTCTGTTTGAACGTCTCAGTACATGTCTGGGGCTCGGCTGTATCTCCTCTCAGTGAGATTGTAAACCCCATGCCAATGTCAATCTCTTGTTCTGAGATGTGCAGGTTACGTGTTCATAGTTCCTTTTTCTTTCTGCACTTTGTTCAGATGAAATCATTATCTTTGCGATATCCTCATATAAAGTTGCACTGTTTGAATATCACCACCTTATCGTCTTTGGATTCAGAATCATATCCTTTTGAATTCTCAGAATTCCACCCAATACCTTCTTCTGCTCGTTCTGGAGTTTGGTACGTTTCTCCTGTGAATGTAAGCAAATTTTTGCCCCCAAACTCTGATATGGTTTCACACACTTGGTTTTCTCACCATGCCATATTCATATGGAGTTTTTCTCGATGTTTTTGGAGTATAATCTGTTTTGTAGATCGGTTAGCTGTCATTACTGATTCAACACCCAGTATTTCCGATAGTCACTGAGTCAGTCAGACATACATCTAACCATTTCTGTCAGGGTTCTTTTTTCCTTTCAGCTATTCCATTTTGTTCTGGTGTATAGGGGGACTGGTTTTCTGATGCTCTATCCCATGCTGTCTCAGGAAATTTTCTACTTTGTGTCCATGTTATTCACCATTATCACTCCTAACAAGTGGCTTTCTTTGAAATTTGTTACTTGCCATTGTAATCATAGTCCTGTACTTGTCAACACACTTTCGATTTGTGTGTGATTTATATGTGACTGTGTATCTGAATAGTCCATCATAAAGTCACTATGTACTTGTTACCGGCTTGTGTTGTAGAGCACACTCATAGGACCAACACGGTTATGCTGGCAGATCCTGGGTTAGCACGGGGTACCAGGACAGGAATCTAAGCAACCCAAGGGTCTTCTCCCAAGAGCCCCCTAATGGAGATAGGCAGGGTGATCCCTTGAGGGGACCCTGTGGTCTTTTCCCCGCACTCGGGTAGGCTAGGTCCTGCTCCTGGTGAACCCCCCAGAAGGTGCGCAAAGTGTCCGTTGAGAGGCTGAACCCTTTTCAGGGGAAGGTCAAAGTCCATCAGAGGTCTAGGCACGGCAAGCAAAACGGAGTCGTGGTACAAGCGGTGGTCAGGCAGGCGGCAATCAAACTTAGTTGTGGTACAGGCGTGGTCAGGGCGGCGGCAATCAAAGGGATGGTCAAACACAAGTGAGGTCAGGAAGCGGAGATCAAGAGTCGTCGAAACAAGCAGGGTCGGAGGAAGTCAAGCAAGAGTAACAAGGTTAGCATGACCAACAAAGCAAGCTGTTTACACCGCACTGGCTGCAAGGACTGGCACGGCCTTTTTAGGAAGTGTCCACCTGGGCCGCCCGAGGGAGGGCGGACCCCAGGAACATCCCCTTCCAAGTCTTCAAAACTCAGACGAGCGCGTTGACGCGTGCGCGTATGCGCATGCGCGGAGCGCGCGCACGCGCGGGTGACGCACCGCCCGCGAGCCCTCGTCCGCTCGTGGACGGAGTAGGGGAGAGCCCGCAGACCCCTGAATGTCCCCAAGAGCCCTGCCAGTGGAACCTTCGCCTGATGGGTCAGAGGCGCAGGTAGGGATGGCAATCGGTGTACGGCGGAGCCGACCCAGCAGGAGGATGGGGCTGGATCCTGACACACACACTCCGTGTATAACATCAAGTGGTTTTGAAGCTCGACTCTGGCTCACCTTTGGGGAGTTGCTCTTGTACTTTGCTTTAACCACCTCACATCTATGTAGTTGAACCGGTTGACAATACAAGGTCTTTTGTTAGGTTCTGCCTATTCAGCTCCTGTATAGCATCAGAATGTCTGTGACCTAGGCGCCTGTGCCACACGTGAATACAGTTGTTATGCCCGAGCATGCAGAGTCTTGCTTGTTCCTTTACCACATCCAGTTTATATAGCTGCTTATCCGCTATGGCAGTTGCCATCAGATTTTCTCCATTCCGGATAGTACACTTGTCACCTTGAAATTTTGTGATTAGTCCTTTTGCTGCCAAGCGCCTTACAGATAGGAGACTTCCTTCCAGCTTGGTAACATACAGCACATCCATCACTGGTATAGCCAGACTGTGACCGTCTGCAGTGTTAAGGCCCCCATACACGTGTCGGATTCCCACCGGTTCCATCGATTCCGGGCGCGTGCACGCGAAACGATCGTGCCGGAATCGCATGCAGCCCACCTTGTCCGATCGATCAGGTCCGATCGTTCAGGGGCCCAGAATCGGATCCGACAGAGAACCAACATGTTGGTCTTTCTGATCCGATTCTGCACAGATCAGGGGGAGTTGCCATTTGTGAGGTGGACAATCAGACACGGAATCGTATGGTGGTATGCAGCGATGGATACTCTTAATTGGCCGATTGATCACACCTGCGATTCCCGGCAGAATCGCCGGAATTGATCGGATGGGTGATCGACTGGCCATGGAATCCGACACGTGCCAGGTAAGGACCCCATACCCAGTTCCTTCAGCAATAATATAACAATAATTCAGCAAGGAAGAGAAGAAGAAACAACAGAGAATGCAGAAGCACAAACAGTATACACTGCAACAACTAATCTACACAGTGCCATCTGCTGGACATATTGGCATAACACAGTTTAAGAACTAAAGCCTGTTGCATTTATTCCAACAATTAGAAGTTCATAGTTGTCAAAAATATATTTTTATTTGGTATTAACAATCACCCTATCCTTCAATGGATGTGACATAACTCACAAATGAGTTGTTCACAACCTTTTGGCTATAATGTTTATCTGTAGCACATATCTGGTATCTCAATGGTGGACAGGTTGAACATTGAACTTAATTTACCCTACCTTGGCTGTATAAGCCAGTTGGGTTTCTCCACCCAAGACTCATCATGCCATGTCTTTACAAAAATGTGTTTAGAGGCATGACAAAACAAATATAATCATCCTCCAAACTGCTGTCATGAGATTGGAAGTTGTCCAAAATATATTTGCATTAAAATTTAGCAGCAATTCTACCCTTCAGTGAATGTCACAGAACTCACAAATTAGGTAAGTTGTTCACTAGTGTTAAGCTCGAATATTCGAAATTCTAATACATTCGGCGAATATCGGCTATTCGAGAATTCGCAAATTTCACGAATATGCCAGCGGATATTCGCAATTTCGAATATTCACATTGGGATGCTCATAGGCATGGATTGCGAATAGATATTCGCAATGCTAAAATAAATAGCACATGGATCACGCCAAAAATATGGCATGATGCATCTTGGGTGGAGAAACCCAACTGGGTTTTGTAGTTAGGTAATCTACCCTACCGTGGCTCTTTTTCTCCATAGCTCTCCATGTGATGGTGAACAATCTTGATGGTGGACAAATTAAACATTGAACCTAATCTACCCTTATTTGGCTGTGTAAACCAGTTGAGTTTCTCCACCTAAGACTATCATGCCATGTCTTAAGGAAGATGTGTCCAGGCATGATGAAACAAAAATACCACCCTCCAAACTGCTGTCATGAGATTAAAAGCTCATAGTTGTGAAAAATATATTTGTTTTAAATATTAGCAATAATTCTACACTTCAATGGGTCTGACAAATCTCACTAATTAGGTGGGTTGTCCTTTTGGCTATAAAGTTTATCTGTAGCGCATATCTGGTATCTCGATGGTAGGCAGGTTGAACATTGAACCTAATCTACCCTAATTTGACTGTGTAAGCCAGTTAGGCTTCTCCTCCCAAGACTCATCATGCCATGTCTTAAGGAAAATGCTTTAAGAGGCATGACGAAACAAATATGATCATCCTCAAAACTGCTGTCATGGGATTAGAAGTTTATAATTGTCAAAAATATATTTTGATTAAATGTTAGCAATCCTTCTATCCTTCAATGGATATGAAAGAACTCTTGATATCTTGATGGTGGACAGCTTGAATATTTAACCTAATCTACCCTACCTTGGCTGTGTAAAGCTTCATCTTTATATATCTCTGTCAGATATTCTTTAAATCTACCAACAACTATGTAGTGCTGGGTCCTCTTGCGATTGAACACAGGTAGACTTGATGGTTTAGAAAGTCCCTCATATTACATGGTTTTGGTAAAATAAAAGGAGATCTAAAGGAAATCTGACAGAGAAATCTAAAGGTGTATGGGGGACCTAAGTCAGTTGGGTTTCTCCACCCAAGACTCACCATGCCATGTCTGCTCATGATCTTGATTGTGAACAGGTTAAACATCCTCATAAATCTATGAACAATATTAAACTGAATTACATTGCCATTCTGTTTTTTTTACATTCATGTTTCATTCACTGCATCGATGTAAGCAACCAGAATAATCTTCACATGAAAGGATGTAACTCAGAAAACCCTTTAACTCAAGTTTCTGTTCGATAATGGATTTTAAAGTGTATGTGCTCATCACATACTGTCATACAGTCTATTCCACATAAAAGTCATAGTTTCCTTCAGAATTTATAGAAACTTATGCCTGCAAAGGGATGGGAAATAACAATGGCATCAAAAACAGACCAAGTCATTTTTCTATTTCTATAGCTGGTGTTGTTTATAAAGACTCGGTTTAGTTTTTAGATGGGGCAATTTTATTTTCCTGTGCGGTTATTCCACTCTGTTCCCATTTCCGTAACATGTAGAAATGGATGGTAATTTTTGTAGGTGTTTCCAATGAAATGGCAGATTGTATTACCACTGTAAGTGTTACTCAGTATGCCTGTGCGTGGGTGTATGTGCGAGTGCTGGGGGTTGAGAAATATCTCCATGTATTTGGTGTATACTGTTAACTGTTTGTTATATCACATGAAGAAAGGCAACATATATCAGCAAGATGGAACTTTTCTCTTCCACTAAATAGCAGACTTGCTCTGTCTTTATAACCACTGTGAATAGATTTTGATGTTCAAGAAGACCGGAAACATATGTGCACTGCTTCTGTAATTTAAATGTTTTACCATGCCAATAGTCAAGTAAGTCACTATTCATTTACACCAATGTAAACATAGTCTGGATATTTTATAGGTGAACTCCACTAGAAATGGTAAATTATTATTTTTTTATTTCAACTTGACTTTGTGAATTAATTACAAAGCCACTGAACGGAAGTTTTGGGAAAAAAGAAAGTTTTTTTATATATTAGTATATATATAATCATCCTCCAAACTGCTGTCATGAGATTGGAAGTTGTCCAAAATATATTTGTATTAAAATTTAGCAGCAATTCCCAAATCCCTTTGCTACACATTTTGCAATGTTGGTGATTTTACCATGTTCCGGGGCTTTGCAATTCCCCACCAAATAAACTATTTAAAATTTCACAACCCTCTCTAATCTCAAATCAAACAGTTAAATGTTCATCCAATAATGTGGTTTTGAAAAAACGTACGAGATCTACCTATTAACCTACTGTAATGAAACATAACAGCGTGTGTTAGAGGCATAAAACACTCTTTGTTCAGGCAACGCCCTGTTGTCTCAGACTTCCTGTTACAGGGAGTGCAGAATTATTAGGCAAATGAGTATTTTGACCACATCATCCTCTTTA
>CM070038.1:14775723-14789107 GCA_036250615.1 Ptychadena robeensis | reverse complement strand
ATAATAAAATGATTCCTCAAAAATACCACTTGCCTAATAATTCTGCACTCCCTGTATACCCAGGTCAGGTGATCTGGTTGGACAACAGGGCTCCAGGTGTGGTAACTAGTTTGCTTCTCCAGCAGAGGGAGCAGGAGCCAAATCATGTACCACGATCTTTATCACCAGCAGAGGGAGCTGATCTGAAAGTCCTGGTTCTCTGTGGTTTTGGAGTAGACCCCGTAGCACTGGTAGAGGGCGCAGCTGCAGTCACGGATCGCTGGGTGACACGGCGATCTGTGACAAACTGTCTGTCAGTTGTTCCTAGGTTCTTCTCTTCTGGATGTGTCCTTTTTGAGCTAGACTTATGAAATTGTGAAAATGAATTGCGCAAATGCTGCTTCTTTGCTCTTCCAATGCATAGAGGGGAGTACAGGTCAGGGATGTTCATGACATTTTAAAAATCAAACTTTTTGGAATTGTAAGGACATTTCAAAAAATAAAATATTGCTCTAGCACAAGTAGAAATTTTAACTTTGATTTTGAACTTTATTGATCACAATTGCTCATGATACCATGTTCAGGGGCTTTGCAATGAACTTAATTCAGCTAGTCAAAGTTTCATAATATGTTGTGACTATCCCTAAAGAGGTCTATAGTTTAGATGTGGGACCTAAAGTGGCCTAGAATGTAGATGTGGGCCCTAAAGAGGTCTTTACTGTAGATGTGGGACCTAAAAAGGTCTGTAGCATAGATGTGGGCTCTAAAGAGGTCTATAGAGTAGATGTGGACCCAATCAAAAAATGTAGTCAAAAGGCACGAACCAAAGACAGGTAGATGAACATAATATACAATCTATAACAAAAAGTCAGGTTAAGATCGACAGTAGAAATCATGGCCATCAATGGAAACCAGAAACAAGATCCTAAGTTATGTAACAAGAAGCAGGAATTGAAATTAAGATGATTGCCAGCATGTGGTTAATCCTCATTAGAGAATGTACAATTTTTTGTTAATTTTCACTTTCTGACTTTTTCAGTTAATTGTGAAGTCCCTGAATTTGGTATCATCACCATACTTGGATGTAAAGAGGGAAACGTCCGTTGAAGACCCAATTAGCTATGGACTTAATGCATAAACTAAATGGGCTAGAACAATACTTTCTTGTTAATGTTCCTACAACTCCTCACTCACAAGCGACTCCACATCCCTTCCTCCCCAACCAACCCCCCCCCCTGTCAGAGGGGGTGCCGAGGGTGCCGATCTCCCTAGGACTGCCCCTGTTGACTGTGAACATCCGCTGGCCGGATCATGAGCAGAACGATCCGGCCAGTGGAAGAATTCTTTCACCAGAGACTGCAGAGAGAAGACAGTCTTTAGTGAAAGTAAACTGTCTTAAACCGTCTGGCTATGGAAACCGGAAACTGTGCATTCCGACATCACTTCCGCTTTCTACGATTCAAATTCCCCGTGAACAATCAGGAAATTTTAATCTTTCTGTGAACAGGAGGACATTGGAAGTCCTGTTCGCGGACAGAGTTCGGCCATCACTATCCATCTCAAAAGCACCCCATACACCTTTTGATCTCTCTGTCAGATATCCTTTAGATCAACGAACAACTATGTAGTGCCTGGTCCTCTGCGATTAAACACAGGTAGACTTGATGGTTTAGAAAGTCCCTCATATTAAATGTATTTGGTAAAACAAAAGAAGATCTAAAGGAAATCTGACAGAGAAATCTAAAGGTGTATGGGGGCCCTAATCCTCATAGTAAAGATTTTAGGGCCAGTGTAGCCCTGTCAACAAATAGTCTCATATTGCAGGAGATAGCAAAACCTTCAGTGCCCATTTCCAACAAGCCAGATTATGAATACGGCAAAATCTGTGCGTACAAATTTAACAAGCATGTTATCATGACAGCTGAGCACGCTATATTTGCTTTATTGACTGGCTGAAAATTGTATTAGTATCTCCCCCACCCCAAAAAAAAAACCGAAAACATTTAACAATGACATGCCAGAAAAAAACAAAAACCTAATTTTCTGAACACAAGTCTGTGATCACTTTGGCAGATTTATAAACACATAATGGTGGTTTGACCCTGGTAGTAATTACAATTTGTTGACTTCCAGAACCTGGCCTATATCCGCCTGCTTGTTCGCAATTATTTTTTTTGGTCCTTAAACCAGAGATAACACAATTTTATTCATTCAATTTTGTTTTCGGCGCGTCTCCTATCAGTTCCGTGCACTGCCTACAAGAACTTAATTGCCATTTCGAGGCTCGCAGTATCACAGAGTTCATTATTTGGATTTTCACTTGCATGAAGCTGAGTAGCTGTGTTTTATAACTACTTGTTTGGGGCTAATCAACAGGGAATAATTTACATTCCATCTCAAAATGTCCAAACAAGTGAATATGTCTGCTCTCAACACTTGTGATGTCTAATCAACTTATTACGTTCACTCATTATGAAAATATGTATTAAAATATAATAGCTGCTGCGGCCTGTGCATATTTCCTGCTTACTCGACTGCATTTCGTTATAACCGAACCCGGCAATAGTAACAAATTGAAACAGAATGCGGACTGGTCAGCAGATTTTCAAGGAGGCACTTCAAGTTGAAAAATTTGCAAATGAAATATAAGTAATTCATTCCAGAGAATAATTTTACTAGCTATATAATTATGCCAATCATGTTCCTTCGTTTGAAAGATTTACTCTATCCAATGTGATAGCTAGCAGAAAATGGACAGATCCTCTGTCAGGTTCCTGTGGTGCGTCGGGAGGAGGGAAGGCTGTTGGAGAAAAGCCACATATGTAATGCTTCTGCAATACTCAAGTGGGGGGAATAAAGGTCAATTTTACAGTGAAGCCTGGCTTATGACTATTTAAAACACATATTGTAAATTGTATAATTGGCCTTGATACCTTAGTGCTGTAAGGGTCAGGATCAACCACGACAAGAGGCGGAGGAACAGTTCAAAAGGGCTTTAACCTCCCTCGCGCTCTTGCAAGGTCCAGATTTCTGTACCAAAAGCGCACCATAGACTCTAATGGATTTTGTTTTGTTTTGTAGGCCTGTAACTTCCAAAAATCTGTCCGTACAAGGGTCTAATAGACATCCTGAATATAATCATGTTTGAAACACACAAATATTATTAAAAAAAGTTTTATTTATTATTCATTTTTATTACAATTGGAAATGTGTTTTGTTTTACTTTGAATTGTATTGAATACAGTTGTCACTGTATCCAATACAAGCCATTTGGCACCCTCTGAAAGGGTTAACTTCAAAGAGCACATCTTGAAATGAAACTGGGGGTGATTTTCCAGATGTGCTATGACATTCTTATGAAGATAGCCCAATCTGCATATGAATGTCTCGCCCCCCCTCCAGGACGGGGCCGCGGGACATTCATATGCAAATTGGGCTGGGAGAGGGATGTCATCGGCCGGCTTTCTTCAGTAAGGAAGCCAGCTTAGAGCATCAGATCCCCGGACCGCACAGAACAGTGAGTATGTGCTGCTGCCAGGGGATCTGAGCTTAGCTGGACGGCTCCATCTCGTCAGCTGCAATACTGACAAGAAAGTGCTGGACGAGATGGAGCCGTCAGAACTGCTTGAAGGGTTAATAAAACTTAACAACTCACAAAACTTCTAACTGTGCACTCGCCAATCCCGGCCGGGCAATGAGGTCTTACTCTGGACTCAGTCCACTCGCCTCAAGAGACTACTGCTGTGCCACCGTTCCAGGAAGTCGTTGGCCCCGGCCAGTACGGGGAAGCTGGGTAAGTCCAAGGGCTGCACGGATTCCACCAACCGAGACCTGTAGCAGGAAGGCCTCGCCACCCCACTTGAGTGCCACACGGGGTCGGAGACAAGCCTGAACCGCACGTGCTGCAACTGGGTCTGGTCCATGAAACGCAGGCTATCTGGTCTAGTTTACTAGTGGGGAATATGTACAGTCCAAACACCAAACCCAAGCCTGGGAATGGGGCACACACTTGAGGATCTACAGTTACAGTGAAGATGGCTACCAGCTGCAAGGAGGCTAATGTCTTCTCGTCCCAGTGAGAGGGGGTCAGGTACAGTCCAGTGGCTATGGCAATAGGGAATAGCGGGCGGTGAGATGAAGTAGGGAGGAATCCTGCGTCTGCCTAGCGATAGCACATACCTAGCGCCTCAGATGATTACCAGGAGATGGTGTGTGGTACTCACCCCATATGTAGGGTGGTCTCACTGTCCCCCTCACTGTCCTTTGCTTCCTGCATGCTAGATTCTGCGGCAGATGGACCTCCCTGTTCCTGATTGATCCTCCGATTTGCTGTCTCCATCCACAGGTCACCAGCTGGCTTTGGGTCACATGTAACTCTCACAGTACACAATTTTTGATTCCCCAGATCTCATACTTGTACTCTACTTGTACTCAGTAGTACAACCCTGAAATTTTCTGGCTTGGTAACTTACCCCTGAGACTAACTGTAGTCTAAATGTCAACCTTTTATAGTCATATTTCAACTGTGAAACAGTGCTTTCCTCTTGTCAAATTTTACCCTACATGTACCTACTCTGACTTTTATCCCCCAGATCTCCAACCCCATTAGAAGTCCAATCTTTTTTTTGGGATTATTAATTTACACTCCCAATGTCACACCTCTAACTTTCATAGTTCTTCATGTTTCCCTGCAGTTACCCAAGTGAAATAAATTGTATACATGTAACATTTAGATGCGGCCGCCCAGACACGGAGTGCCTCCAAGTTGTTAGTACGCATATGAGCTGTGTAACAATAATGCAGGTACACAGAGCTAGTATTTGGCCCCTTTTGAGTACCAGAGAACCACTTATGTGCACCCCTGATAATGCATTTCTGCCATCCAACATCTAGTTGGCCAACTCCATCCCTGTCTTTAATCACTCCTCCGCATTTCAGTTGTTGTGGGTCACATCAATGCTGTATAAAGAATAAAAAAAATCATTAAAGCTTTAAAAAGTTCTATTTAATTCATCATTGTAAAGCCGTATAAAAGTTGATGTTTTTAATGTACCAGCTAAGCAATTGACTGCATAGGAGAAATGTATATTTTTTATTGCCCTCTGGAGATGTGTTTGTCCTCAGTAGAAAACATC
Source organism: Ptychadena robeensis (assembly GCA_036250615.1). Taxonomy (NCBI): domain Eukaryota; kingdom Metazoa; phylum Chordata; class Amphibia; order Anura; family Ptychadenidae; genus Ptychadena; species Ptychadena robeensis. The sequence goes on along the minus strand of CM070038.1, from coordinate 14,783,993 downwards.
AGTTTAAAGATGGTTTTCAAGTCTATCCCTCTGTATTGAAACGTAGGATTTAAATTAGAATATGTCTGTTCCCTCTAGGAAAAAAAACACACACACTCAGTAATGAGGTCTGGCAAACTTAGAACAATTAGAATCACTGACTGCAGACAGTAATTGGTAGTTTTTTCTTGTACATGGCTTCAAAACCATGTACTGTTCCAAGTCCTGGAACAACCTAATTTTTGCAAATGTATTTGTTTCAAAAAACTGAATATGTAATGTAGGTGAAGGGCAGGATGAGGTTCCTTTTCTCCCTCTCATTCATTATTGATAATCTGTCTGAACCCTCTTGTTGCTATGCTGGTTATAAGTAATTCAGTCATCCATACCTGGGGTTATTAATATAGCATAGAGCTTCCAGTTTAAAAGAAAGCTGTCACATATTTCCAGTAAATATTAATCTTGTACTTTTTATTTAACATTTATCTGAAGTATTATTTGACTTGGTTTTATCACATCTGCCTGCTTTCTGCATCATCTTTCTCAATTTTAGAGTGAATGCAAAACACTCAGCTATTTTAAACTCAATGTAAATTTATACTTAAAGCGGATGTATACCCAAAATCTAAAAAATATATGTGTAAAAAATGGCTGGAATCATATGAGAGATTCCATCTTTATTTGATAAGTTTATGTGCAATATCGCTAGTGGCCATTGGGGGCATCTATAATGGTTTTCTATGGAAAAACCACGTTCCATTCAGTTTAATGAAGAGCCGAGATTAGAGATTTATCCGTCTATCTCTGCGCCACCATTTTTCTGTTGTTTTTTTATCAATTCCTATTTTGGGCACTTTCTTCATGAAATTATCAATTTCTGGTGGTAAGTCCGCTTGAAAGTAACACTGGTATTTGTAACTGTGGAGAGCAATCTCCGATACCTAAACTTCAATAAAGCTTATTTTGGAAAAATAAGAAAGTAACACTGGTAAGGAGGAGGGCAGGGTGCTGCAGGAATGAGGTTGTGGCATCTATAGATAACTGCACTTCAAAAATACCAATACCAATACCCTTCTTATTTCAAGAAGATGTATACCGAATCTATATATATATATATATATATATATATATATATATATATATATTATGCAACTGGGAACATAATCATTACTAACACTAGATATCCGTGTAACAGGTTTTATTGAGTAATCCAGAAAACAAGCCACAAATACACAGTCCAATAAAGTACAGATGGATAAGGCAGGAGAGGTGGTCAGTGACAATCTGTGGTCAGGGCAGGCAGAGTTCAAGCAATGTCAAAAAGCAGTCACTGTTGGCAACACAGGACAACACTGCTGTACAACAGGTAATGGTGTGCATGATATTTTCTCATTAAATGGTCATGGTGTGCCACTTGACTCTATAGGACTGGCAAACTATTGGCTTGGCTTCATCCTGCAAAGGAGAAGCTGCCATCAAAGCTGCAAACTATTAACCCTTTGGCAATCATAATTGTATTGTGGGTGCCTAATTTCTTCCTTATATCCTTCTTTACATTTCTAATGAATGGAATACAGAGGCAGTCTTACAAATTGTCAGCGGTGTATGGATTGTTATTCTCAGGTATTATGTTCGGTGGGGGTGTACATAAAATAATACAGGGTCAAATAGAGAATAGAATCAAAACAAATAACCTACATGGCAGGTTTGATCAGCTAAGCATAGCTGGCTAAAGTAGATTGTAAAATGTGCCACATATAATAGTTTCACGCTAATAAAATACAGAGACGATTTGTTCGATTTCCCCCATACTGCTGATGTAACTTGTAATGCTTCTGTTTACAAGATTATCCCGGCCAAGCCAGTAACAAAGATTGTACATGCAGCGTGCGTTAAATATAATGGGTCCAAGAGAAGATACGCAGTCGACTCTGAATTGCATGCTTTGCAGTTTTACAGCATTTGAAAGTGATCCATTTCAAGCTATTTACATTTCTATAAAAATCTTGACAATGGAATAAATCTAGAATTATGAAGCCGTGCTTTTCAACATTGGAAAGTATTTTTCTCTGAGTTGTCCAAAAATATGAAACCTAAGACAACACCTCAGAATATGCAGGTATGGAATGTGTATTTATTTATGTGTTTTAGCTAATCCCATAGCCGTGTATATTAATTATAATGGGAGAGAGCAATCAGGGGTATTCCCTTTCCCTATTATTGGCTGGCCAACATCCCAAATAGCATAGAAAAAACTATATAGAAGGGGTCACAGATGAGAGAGTAAAGATACTCACTCCTATCACCCCTAGGGGGAACCTTTCACTATTACAAGTAGGGACCAGGGGACTTTAACGGCCAGCTTCACCTATATCCCAAGGATGTTTGAACAATAGATGTCAACACAATTAATAATAAGACAATAAACACATAACCGTTAATAAAAGCATGAATCAAAAAGTCTCTTCGATTTAACATGGATTTTTATTGTCCATCAAGGGTGTGCAAAAGATGCTGAAATGTCCTTTTCTGCATTAGGGCAAGGCTATGGGTAAGGAAGTTGGTGGATCCATAAGGCAGATGGTGTGGTTGGGCCCCAACATATGTTTCATCCCTTCATCAGGGGGTCCAAATGAATGCCATAGGGTCGTTTTTGAAACAACCACTAGTCCCAGTTAATCATAGCCTGCTGGTAGAATGTTAAGGACGGAGAACCATCAAGTGGGACCACCCCAGCCAAAGAAATATATCCACTGGTATATGTGGTGATGAAGTCATTTCAGTTCAGGATCCTAGAAGACCAGTAGTGCAACAGAGGAGGCTATCCGAATATTAGGTAAAGTCCCAGTAAAATTAGTAGTGCTGAGTAGTATGATGGATATGAGGTATATGAGGTGGGATTCCAAATACCCAATAAGTGTAAGAGTAGGCTGAGGTAACCTCCCTGGTGCCAGGTGTGGTCCTAGGGAGATCAGTAATCTGGGTGCCCTCGTCGCCCTCTGACACCCCCCCACTGGGTGAGAGTATCTCTTGTAGCTGCCGGAGAGTAGAGATGGCTTTGTGAGCTGATTGAAAAGGCCCTGAACATGGTATTATCACCAAAATTGCTGGAATCCCCCCCCCCCCCCCCCCCCCCCCCCCCCCTCTGAGTCTCCTGTGCCATTTTTTCCCCCTCTGATCCCTCCTGTTTAATTTTAAGTGATCCTCCCACTCCGATACCCCAGTGCCATATATTACAAATAAGACATCCCCCGAAAACAAGATGTAGGGCAGCTTTGGGAGCAAACATTTATACACTGTCTTATTTTGCGGGGAAACACGGTATCTAAAACCACTACTGGTTGTAAATATGACTCCAAACAACACTAGGTTAGGCTAGACTGACCATTTAGAGGGGGCAGCGTGCATGATGTGCCTTTTCCATCACAAAATGGAACGTTAGATAAATATTTCCTTTGTACTAAGGAACGTTATTGCACATATGGGAGATCGGAAGGGGTTAAACTGTTGTAAATCTCTAATTGTAGGAAGGCCATGTTTTCCGAACCAGCTGACTAACTACCATATACCACTCAAATATCAGGAATTATTACAGCCATCTCTTCATCCTTGATCCAGTAGTTACCGTGTTTTTCGGACTATAAGACGTACCAGACCATAAGACGCACCCAGTTTTTAAAGCAGAAAATCTGAAAACAAATATTTAATAAGTTTCCACATCAACTGGGTTAATGCAATGGATTAAATGAATGCAATATTTAATTCAGCCAATAGATGTCATTAGAACTCCTGTCCTTCCTGTCACTCCTCACTGACTGGGAGGAGGGGGGCCAACAGCTGCAGAGTGTCTCCTCTGCCGATCTTGCTGTTTCTGTGTCTGTGGGAGCTGCAGAGTGATTACAGTTTCCACGGAGTTCATCTATCCCTCTCTTCATTGCTAATGCCGGTAGGGCTCCGAGCTCTGTTGGCATAAGCAATCATACAGTTCAGATGGGAGATCCGTACACCGACCAGCATCTCTCATCTTGACTAGAGATGGGCCGAACTGTTCGCCGGAGAACAGTTCGGCCGCGAACACGGCATGTTCGCCGTTCGCCTCGCCGGCGGACAGTACGGGTGTTCGACCCGTACTGTTCGCCGGCCAGAAGAAGGTCTAAATTCTTCCTCCGGCAGGATCACAACCTGTGTAATCCTGCCGGAGGAAGAATCTTTTCACTACAGAAGCCGGTCTTGTAGTGAGAAGACCGGCGGAAAAACCGGATGTGACGTCAGTGACGTCACATCCTGCGGCCGTAACCAGGAACTATGCGTTCCAGGTTGCGGTCCACGGACCGGATGTGACATCACTGACGTCACATCCGGTTTCTCCGTTTCAAATTGCCCGCCTAGAGGCGGGGAATTTGAATATGTCCGCGAACAGAGCGGACGGCGAACATCTTTGAAGTTCGACCCGCCCTGTTCGCGGACACCCCAGGGAGGGTTCGCGCCATCACTAATCTTGACACCTCCCTGGCTATTCTCCTTGCAGAGAGCTTGCGTGAAGCCAAGGCGCATCCACCCGCGGCAGAGTGGTCGTGGGGGTTGTGCATTTGGACCATAAGATGGACCCCCCCCCCCCCCCCCCCCCCCCCCCCCCCCCGATTTTGGGGGTTAAAAGGTGCGTCTTACAGTTCAAAAAATATGGTATTTTGGCATTCATTTTGTTTTCATGATTTTTGGGTTGCATTATAACATAATTGTATCAACTTTATAGAACATTAGAAAATATATTTGATTTTAACCTCCGTCTTTATCTTTTCTAAGGCAGATGTTACACAGAAATGTAAAATACACGGAGAACAACTTCTTAAATGTTACATTTCAGCTAATAAAAACCCACAAAAAAAAAACATCCATCATAGATTTTTCTCATGTTGTCACTGGGAAAATACAGTGCAGAGGAGTTTAATGAGCTGTTCAAAACAGCTTAAAGGAGAAATAAGAATAAATGTATGTTCAGTGCAGAGAAAGTTAAGAAAGCTGTCCCTCCAGGCCTCATTAATGACAGGGGCCCGCCCCCTGCAGAGAATAATATACAAATAAGCTGTGAAAAGGAACAAACTGACAAAGGTTTAACGAACAAAAAGTGAAAGGGCAACATTAATGCAGGAGACACTGTCGCTTGTTAAATATAGAACTTGATATTTATTGTTTAAAGGAGAGCGGGTGGCGAGAGCGGAATTCTGTAAAAATGTTCTTATTAAGGTTTTTCAACTTCAATGTGTAGAAATGTGCGAATTTATAGAAATATCACATGGCTTTTTAAAGTTCAAGATATAGGGGGGACTGCTAGTGACCGCGTTCTAAAAATGCACCTGGCTGGTTGTTACTTCTTGAATCAAAGAAAAACTTCACTCGCATAAGCAAATTTTGTTCAGTCTATTGGTAGCCATAGACGAGGCGATTCTCCCTCGATAGATGAGGGACAGACTGCAGCGTGATGACATCATCATGCCCACTTAGCCGAGAGTTTGGGGGAGAATCAGAAGGAAGACCCTCCTGCGGGAGAGCTCACTCCTCAGTGCTTAACTGCGAGGCAGAGGGTGCGCATTCGACCAGTTAGATAGTTAGATCTATCCAGAACATTGAACATCACCCTCAGCCCAGAGTATTGGGGAGAATCAGAAGGAAGACCCTCCTGCGCAAGAGATACCAGTCAGTGCTTGCACACACTGCCCCTTCCAATTTTGGCTCATAAGGTAAAAATAAGGTATGTCAGAAGGAAGACCATCCAGCGGGAGAGCTCACTGCTCAGTGCTTAACTGGGAGGCAGAGGGGGCGCATTTGAGATATAATACGCACAAACTCCCCCCTTCCAATTTTGTGGGTTTTGTGGTCTTATAAGGTAAAAAAATATGGTATGACCATATGCATTGTTTGTAGATGGGTTGTAGATAGGTAGCTCACAAGCCACAAAAATGTGGGCACCCCTATATTTGATATTGGAATTGTTTCTTATAAAAAGTTTGATTTACTCTTTCTACAAGCATATTCCATGTCCCCAGAGTTTTCCATCTTGGCTCATTCTACGAATGCGATTTCCCTGCACCTGAAACAGATGCCGCCTTAATATGAATGATTCACTTTAAAAAAAATGGCAGAAGACGTTTGGTGGTCTGAGTCAGCAGGAAGCAGATAAGGAAGCAGATATCCACCAGAGAACAGAATGATTGTGTTAGATCTATCCAGAACATTGGACATCACCCAGAGCAACTCAGCCCAGAGTATTGGGGATAATCAGAAGGAAGACCCTCCTGCGCTAGAGATATCCAGTCAGTGCTTGGCTGGAAGGGGGGCTGCATTCACTATATAAGATGCACACACTGCCGCCTTCCAATTTTGTCTCATAAGGTGAAAAATAAGGTATGTCAGAAGGAAGACCCTCCTGCGGGAGAGCTCACTGCTCAGTGCTTAACTGGGAGGCAGAGGGGGCACATTCAAGATGTAATACACACACACTCCCCCCCTTCCAATTTTGTGGGTTTTGTGGTCTTATAAGGAGAAAAATATGGTATGTCTACCATTTGTATTGTTTGTAGATTGGTTGTAGATAGCTATCTCGCAAGCCACAAAGGTTTGGGCACCCCTATATATGATATTGGAATGGTTTCTTAAAAAAAGTGTGATTTACTCTTTCTACAAATATATTCCGTGTCCCCAGAGTTTTCCATCTTGGCTCATTCTACGAATGCGATTTCCCTGCACCTGAAACAGATGCCACCTTAATATGAATGATTCACTTTAAAAAAAATGGCAGAAGAAGTTTGGTGGTCTGAGTCAGCAGGAAGCAGATATCCACCAGAGAACAGAATGATTGTGTTAGATCTTTCAAGAGCATTGAACATCACCCAGAGCAACTCAACCCAGAGTATTGGGGAGAATCAGAAGGAAGACCCTCCTGCGGGAGAGCTCACTGCTCAGTGCTTGACTGGGAGGCAGAGGGGGCGCATTTGAGATATAATACGCACACCCCCCCCCTTCCAATTTTGTGAGTTTTGTGGTCTTATAAAGAGAAAAATATGATATGTCTACCATATGTATTGTTTGTAGATTGGTTGTAGATAGCTATCTCGCAAGCCACAAATGTTTGGGCACCCCTATATATGATATTGGAATGGTTTCTTAAAAAAAGTGTGATTTACTCTTTCTACAAATATATTCCGTGTCCCCAGAGTTTTCCATCTTGGCTCATTCTACGAATGTGATTTCCCTGCACCTGAAACAGATGCCGCCTTAATATGAATGATTCACTTTAAAAAAAATGTCAGAAGAAGTTTGGTGGTCTGAGTCAGCAGGAAGCAGATATCCACCAGAGAACAGAATGATTGTGTTAGATCTATCCAGAACATTGAACATCACCCAGAGAGTCTGGGGAAAAATGGCTTTATTCAAATGATTAAGCTTGTTGCCGCTGTGTTCTGCAGATTCACACATTCTCCTATTATTTCCTGACCTTCTGCCAAACACTCCCACTTAAAGCAATAATTAGAATTAGTGATTCCATTGCATGCTTCTGTCCTCTTCATACACAAAAGTGAAATGTAGCTTTTGTTAATCTCTAGGTATTTTTTTTTTCCCTCCGCATTGTAAGTATTGAAATATTTATATGTTTTTACATACCCTGCAATCAGAAATAATATTACAGGATCTTCTGTGAGAGCCTCGTCTAATAATAAGAAATTATATTTTAAAAGAAAATAAAATACTTGAGAGACATTGCAAATGCGGATGAGTGAAGTGACTGTTGAAATCATCAAAAGGCCAGCAGAGGAAGATAGGAAAGTGCAGATGTGATCGTTTTTTTTTTTTCTCAATAAATTAGAATTTCCTCTGAATGCACACCACGGGAGACATTTATAAAATGGAGACATTTCTTTATCTCTTTTCTAAGTGCGTATATTTTTTTCCCGAAGCGTGCATTATTAACGACATCCATTTGCATGCTTTTTACTGTTACGTGGGGTAAATAATTAGCAAAATTGCAGTTTTATTATATTGGATAGATGCATCTTTTTTTTTTGTTTCAGAACCGTTTTTCAGAGATGTCCCCAGTGTTCAAGGGAGGAGAGGCATCGGAAAAAAAAGTAGGAGGGGGATTATTTTACTTCCATGTTTGTTGTATCTACTATCATGCAAAATGAAATGTATTATTTTGGTTGGGCTGATATCATTGTTGGTTATTGGTATTGACTTATATACCGTGTTTCCCCGATGATAAGACACTGTCTTATATTTTTTAGAAGCCAAAAATA
>CM070038.1:14740828-14767860 GCA_036250615.1 Ptychadena robeensis | reverse complement strand
GTATGGCTAGCTTAACACAAATAGTTTTTGCACAAATTAAGTTCAAAGTCAAGTCAAAGTTTTGAAAATCAGAATTTCGACTTCAATTTTGAACTTAATTAATGCAAAAACGACATGTGCTAGAGCAAAACATTTTTTTTTCAAACGTTCCCACAAACCTTCTCTATATCTCCAGCAATTTTGGCGATGATACCATGTTCAGAGGCTTTGCAATTAACTCACAAAGTAATTTCTTAATATGAGGTGAGAGCACCCTAATTCCATACACACAGAACTATAAAGTTAAGCGTCTTCATTTGGACTTTAAGACATTTTGCTTCTAACAAAGTTGCTAAGTTAAACTTCTCAATATATTGAATGTCTTTTAAATCTTTCCAGCACTTGTTGAGCATTAAAATGACTAATTGATTTACAATATCAGGGAAACTTGCATTGCTGCTAAGAAAGACATATCACAGCATCGGCAAAGCCTGCAAGAAATCTTTCTAATTGGAGTATTTTTTTTTTCTGAGATCATTTACGCCAGCTTTTTATTTTTTTACAAACACTTACACAAATTAATAAATGGCACCCTACACTTTAGAGTGTTGAAAAGCTGATGTTCAGACAAGAAGCTGAAGCTACTGTTAAACCGACCATAGACACTATGCTCTGCGGGCATCATGCCATGGTCAATCGTTCGAAATACACCATTTCCGATTCAACAACCAATACTTTGGATAGGGACCCTTGTCCCCATTCAAAGTACTGGCGACCGACCAGAGAAAAACGTTTGTTCTCTGGCTGATCAAAGTTTTGTGCGACTACAAACGGTTGCTCCAGGTGCCATTTTGCTTTTCTCAAAATCGGCCACAGATTGAAGCGCTATGGCCGGCTTTAGAGGTACGCGCTATGGCCGGCTTTTTTTTTTTATACGTTTACACTTGTTTTCTTTTCTTTTGATTTGGATTGGATAAAACATTTATACAATCCAAAAATATTTTTTTTTCATGTACCTGTTAAATTTCAAATCTCCCGCCCAGGCTGTGACGTCATCGGCACACGAGTGCCGATCACGGAAATAGCCGGAGAGACTTGCAGGGAGCCACCTTCTAGTGCCTAGGGAACCTAGCCATGGGAAGCGCTAGCACAGTGCCACCAGCAGGTGGTACATGGGACAGCCGAGGTCCTTACACCCAGGTTGTGCACATGGTTCACATGCGTTGCTGGACATGGATTGCATGTATTTTCATACATTGGCTTTGATGTCAAAACTCTGTCCTGTCTAGCACAGCCACGTGTTTGCAGTGAGGTGTGAGTTAATTGGAGACTGACCAATTGTGGACAAAGGGAAGTTTGGACGCGTCTAAAAAACAGACCAGAGTCGCTCCCAAACCACCCTAGTGGAGCCCCAGCCTAAATGATAACTGAACTAGCCTATTAGATATAACGTTTGTGTGCTGGATGTGGGTTAATGTGATCTGCATAGATTTCATAAAACAAATGAGTCTGACTGGGGGTGTTCTGACGATCTGTCCTACCCTGTCTAGATGCAATACCCTGCATATAGTGCAGGTAGCACATCTTGACAGGATCATAAGTATAACCACAAAAGACCTAACCCCATAAGCTCTCACCTCAACCCTATAACCCCCAGAACCCTCCCCTTAACACTGCACCCTTTACCCCCCTCACCCCTCACCTGAGCCTTCTTACCCACAAAATCCCTCACCCTGACCACCAGAGCTCCTCACCGTAAACCCCTGAACCTCTCAGCCTAACCCCACAGCCTTTGACCCACACCCACATTGTTAGTGAATAGTGAAAGAGTATCCCTTTGCTATCAATAGAAAAGTGACAGCAGAGATCGCACCGCCCCTGTGATGTGGCTACCAGGGTAGCTCATCTCAACAGGTAGGACACCTCAACAGAAGGGGCACCCTTGCCTTGTTTTTGACTCATTTCATGTTGGCGGCAACAAACTATATAATCCTTCCGATGGGCAGAGTCTGCTAGCAGAGGTACCAGTTGGCTAAAATGCACTACAACACATGTGTTCCATGCATCATCCTTCTTTAATAACTCACTACCATGCACCATAATGCACAGGTGTGACCTGGCCCATTGGATATACGATGTATGCGTTGGGCAATGCCCAATAAAGATGCATAGGTTAAATATTTCTTCACAATGCTTACTTTCCACATAGTCAACCAAAATTCTGTGTTTTGGCCACTGCCAAAAAAAAAAAAAAAAACATGTCCAAATGTATGTGAGTGTTGCACATGCATACATTAATTTGTGTTGCAATACACTTTGCATGGAATGTCAGCATGCATCAAAAGTGAATCCGATGAGAATAGGCATGGTACGTAGGCATAGTGATACACATTGACTAATGTCTTAATGCATGTGTTGGGATTCGCTTTGATGCACGTATATTGATTTCAATTAAAAACAAATCAAGCAAATCATGTAAAGGCGTGATTCTAGCCTTGGGTCTGTGGCTGGAAACATCAGAAGCCATTAGGTAATTGGTGATTGGCATGGATCTAATGGAGGCTGTGATTGATGGGGGACATAAATAAACCAGATTTTTCTTTGTTAAATGGCAGAGTACGAGTTTGCATGAAGAACTTTTACAGGGTGCTACATCTCATATAATTATTAACTTGTATGAAAAACCCTGCTCCTGCTAAAAACCCTTTTTCTATCTGCTTTGGTCAGACATATCCCCATGGCATTGCCAAGACCCCCTTTTAGTCCTTAAAGATTTTTTTTAAGGTTTGACTTGCTAAGATGATTGCATCACAAGTTCCTGGAGATGTAGGAAAGGGGTGGGACTACAAAAAAGAAGGTATGCTCAATCCCAGCAATACATTTTCATAGTAAAGTCCATGTAGTTTGAGTCGGGGACTGCAATTAACTCACAAAGTCTATTAGCCTTGTAGTGTTGGCCGGGGTCACCCTGGAGTTGCCAGACTGGTTTGATAGCAGATGCTGTCTTAGCTCAAATTTTATGGGCCTTACACTCCTCTACAGTGATGGCTGAAAGGTTCGCTGTGAACATAGCATGTTCGCAGTTCGCAAAGCTGGCGAACATTATGGGTGTTCTACCTGCCCCCTATACCTTAACATGGACACAAAGCATGACCCCTCAACCCACAGTCAGGTGGGACAGTACAGCCAATAACGCATGTTTCCCTCCTGGAGGGCACCCCCCTTCCATAAAAGAAGCAGCCCGGCAGCCATTTTACATTTATCCTGTGTCTCCAGTACTAGATAGATAGGGAGAGCTGCTTCTGATTGAGGGATGGCTGAGCTACTTTGCTATTATACTCCATCCAGTGATCTGTAGCTATAGCTAAGGTGTTCTGTTACATGTAGTTCGTCATTACTGAGCCACAAAAGTCCTTCTCTGGGGGTGGGGTATGCTGTATTATGCATTGCAGAGAGATCTGACTAAATGTGATGCGCTGCAGAAGGTGCTGTCAGGAAAAATCTGTTATTTAGATGTGATTTCCGGCCATTAGACCTGAAGTAAACAGCATTTTAAAAAATCCATATTTTGGGTTAAGTTTAGCCATTGATCCCCCTCTGGCATGACACTGTCCAGGTGGTCGCACCCTTTTGACTTTTTTTAATAGATATTTTGGCTGCAAATATGGCCTGAAGGTTATATGACCTTAAGTTTTGAGAAGTTCGCTCTCCATTAAAGTCAATGGAAGTTTGCTGCGAACATGTGAACGGCGGATATTTGCAGAAGTTCGATTCACCTGTTTGCATACAGCCACAGCTGATGTTCGGCCATCACTACTCCTCTATAACAGCCCTCCTGGATCAACCAGACTCTTTAGACAGTGTATTCCATGCTTGTGCCGCAACCCATCACATACAGTTCAGATAATAATGGAATGTCCACACATGGCATGTTTATTTTACTTTACTAGTCTTCAAGGAATATATACAAGCTTTAACTGATGTTGACCCCAATGGCATGGTACAGTTTGTGGGATAAGTTACAAACAATTAAAACCAAATATACAGTCCACTAAGATGTTGAGGTTCTAACCCAGGAGAGAGGTGATGATGCTTGTAAGGAAGTGGAGACTTTCCTAGATCCTAGGCTGCAGTAAAGGGGAAGTCCTCCGCTCTTAACCCCTAGCCATTCAAGGTATACACACTCACATGGTAATGCTGGTTCCTGTAGTCCCTCAGGCCTATCTGGAAAGGACCAATCCCACTGGGATGCCCTGGAAAGATACCCAGAGCCCTGGCATTCTAGCAGGCAGATCACAGGAGAACAGTAATTCCTCCTAACAATCGTATTTATAATGGCTGTGACTCATCAGCACCTCCTCTGTTCCTGGACAGATCACATCACTGTAGAGAGGATTTCCACTGTCTCACTGCAATCAAACTTTAGAATTAAAATTATTCTGTTATACTTCAGCCCCATCCTATTTTGCATTACAGAGAACGGCTGCTTATTTCTAGCTATAAAATGAATGACCATGGAATATAAACCCAATAAATGGTATACATAGGTGAGGAATGGTCTAGTTGATTTCAAACTGCGCCTGGGCACAATCGCGGGCTTTCTGCTTCACTGCAGGCTCACAGAGTTCTTCCGGGCCCGAATCCGATGATGCCGAAGGGGGCGGGGTGGCGGCGCCATAGACCTTGATGTTAATGGAGGGGGAGTTGCTTTTCCCCGCACACACTGCCGGCATCTAATTGAAACTGGTGGTGTGTAGAGAGCCATGGAGAGAGCGGCTTTTCACAAGGGAGGTTAAAGCTGTAACACTTTAAAACAGTTTAGTTGCTAACATCAATGTATTTCATGCCAGCTACTGTTTCCAGGCAAATACCTGAAAAATACTTTAACGTTTTTCTAGCCTGTGCAGAGAACTAAATGTATTTTTAGTGAAGCAGATTTTTTCATAATGGTACAGCAACCTGTTTGGAAGAAAATGCATGAAAGGTAAAAAAAAACAGAAGGCCAAGTTAAATAATTGTACACGGAGATGCTATTATGAGGAATCTTAGCATTAGAAAATAATTTTGTGTTGAGGAATATGTTTTTCTATCAGAACCTAGAAGATTTTTCTCAAACAATTGTGAGTATCTTCTGCTCTAAATTTGCAATAGATAGTCAGCTTTCTTTGCCCAATATAGACCTGACCAATAAAGTTACCAGAACTTTTATTATATCAATCGAAATTTATCAGCAACATTAGGGAATTGGTCCCTCCTTTCCAGCCAGAACAGCTTGCAGTCTTCTCGATAGTGATGGTCAAAAAAGTCAGATGTCCGCCTGTTTTAGGGGAATTTGAATCGAAAAAAACGGTCGAAGTCGATGTAACTGATGTCACTTCCCGTACCTGGAATGCACAGTTCCCAGTTTCTCCCGGTTTAAGCCGGTTTTCTGGAAGGTATATATCACTGCTATGTAGTGCCGGGTCCTCCCTGATAGAATACATAGTGATTGGAAGGTTTAGAATGGTTCTCATATTACATGGTTTTGGTAGAACAAAGGTTGATTGTACAGAAATTTTATGGTAAGATTGTAAGGTGTATGGGGGCTTCAGTCATGAAAACCCGGCAAAACGCATTTTTTTTCATGAAAAGAGCTAAAGATTCGGAAAAACGCATTGGGGTTCCATTACAGTTTAAATGCAAACACTACTTACTAAATCCTTCAATGTAGATAAGGAATCGCCAATAAAATAGCCATATGTCTGCTGATGTATGCCTTTTATTGACTGATTTGCTGTAGAGTGTTACATCTCTATTTCAGTGTGCAGTCACATTGTGTAACAAATGCTGCATTAGTGAGTGAAGAAGAGTGCAGTAAAAACAGCCAGAGAGAATATTGTGTTTTTAATAGCATTTGGTAAAAATAACAACCTGTCAAATGGAGACACGTCTTGAAAGTTACTTGCTGGGAAACCAGCAGAGCAAAAAATACAAATGAAAGTTTGCTGAGGCAAAGGCTCGAGATTGCTTTTGTGAATAAGACAAAGAAAGCGATACGGGAGCTATACAGGGGACATTTTTTTTATTAGTAGAGCTTCATGGACTCTAGGTTAGATGGACTATTGCCAGTGGAAATGACACAAAGTATCCAATAATATATATATATATGTGTGTGTGTCACCAAAAGTATTAGGACACTTCCAAATCATTGAATTCAGATGTTGAGATCACATCTATGGCCACAGATTCAGAACCTCAGCACGCAGGCTGTGTCTACAAACATGTGAAAGAATGACACACTCTCAGTAGCTCTGTGAATTCCAAAGTGGTACCATGATAGGATGCTCACTAAATATGACTAAAGCAGGGTACAGACGACTTGATATTCGAGCCGTCCGATGTTCCCTGTAGCAGCGTGATGACGTCATCACGCTGCTGTCAGATATCGGAGGGGCCGGGGAGAGCAGAACTGTCACTCCCTGGCTCCTCCTCCTCAGCCGAGCTTTGCCTGGAGACCCAGGCAAAGCATCGGACATTGGCCGTATTTACAGACATGTCCGATAAGGCTGTTTTCGAGCTGGATTGATTTGTCCTGCTCGAAAACAGCTAAGGGGCAGACTATATGGGTCAGATAGATGGCCGTGAGTGTGCACGGCGCTCGAAACGGCCATCGATTTGACCCATATCTCCACGTCTGTACCCTGCTTTAGGGTCCCCATACTCCTGTCAGATCTTCTTTTGTTTTACCAAAACCATGTAATATGAGGGACTACATAGTTCATCAAGTCTACCTGTGTTCAATCACAGAGCACCCGGCACTACATATTTGTTGGAAGATCTGAAGGATATCTGACAGAGAGATCTAAAGGTGTATGGCCAGCTTTAGTGAACTGTAATGTATTATGTTTATTATAACAACGTGGAAGCAAAACAACTCATCTACAAAGTGTGTATGGTTTGCCTACTACCCACCAGTCGTATTATCCTTCTCTTTTTTACCTATGTTTGTTCTCCGATTGAAGGGTATTTAGGCTCCTCGTCCCCATATATTTCAACAAAATTTGGTGATAATCTTCTCCTATTTGTGGTGTATAGACCAACCAAGGATCTGAAGAATTATCTATTTACTTGGGTACCCTCACACCCTGGGACTATATATGGAGCTGGAGAAACAGACCCTTGATGCTGTTAATATATCATCAAAAATACTTTATTACAAATTTACATATTCAACCATGTAGGACATGTAGGAGTGGTGTAGGAGTGGTGGCAAGTATATTTCAACCTAACCATCACCACAAATTTTCTTCTAAAATTTCTGTGCAATAGGTGCTAGACATACAGTGTATACAATCAACGATACAATTTAAAAACGTTTTCTCAACATGTTTCGCCCGGTTTAGTTGACATGGGCTTCTTCAGGAGAATCAGTTCACAAGTATATCCTGACATCAGTTAGGTGGTATAGAGTAAAATATCCATAAAGTGGTAGGTGTTTGCACAACTAAAAAGGTAAAAGGCAAAATCAGTCAATCATATATATAATGTATTTTGTTGTTACAAGAAATACACGTCTAGTGTTGATTTTTTCCTCTACATATATCATTTGTAAGGTAAGTATTCACTTGCTGTTTGGCTCTGTGCGCCCTGTATACCTGTACTACAGGTCCCCCATTATTCAAGGGGAGTACCTAAATTTGTTTTGGTGAGACTTTGGACCATAAGGTATAGTTGACCTTTATTTCAGCTTTTATCTCTCCTTTTATTCCGCTTATGCTTTTGTCATTCCATAGAAAGCTATTATAGATTTTGTTACGCCAATATACCATAATTCCATTTAGCAACAGAATATAAATGAATATAATTGCAGGTAACTGAGAACATCTGTGAATACTTACCTTACAAATGATATATGTAGAGGAAAAAATCAACACTAGACATGTATTTCTTGTAACAACAAAATACATTATATGTATGATTGACTGATTTTGCCTTTTACCTTTTTAGTTGTGCAAACCCCTACCACTTTATGGATATTTTACTCTATACCACCTAACTGATGTCAGGATATACTTGTGAACTGATTCTCCTGAAGAAGCCCATGACAACTAAACCGGGCGAAACGTGTTGAGAAAACGTTTTTAAATTGTATCGTTGATTGTATACACTGTATGTCTAGCACCTATTGCACAGAATTGCAAAGAAAATTTGTGGTGATGGTTAGGTTGAAATAACTCAAGTCCTACATGGTTGAATATGTAAATTTGTAATAAAGTATTTTTGATGATATATTAACAGCATCAAGGGTCTGTTTCTCCAGCTCCATACATAGTCCCAGGGTGTGAGGGTACCCAAGTAAATAGATAATTCTTCAGATCCTTGGTTGGTCTATACACCACAAATAGGAGAAGATTATCACCAAATTTTGTTGTCATCTACAAAGTGGTTGACAAGATAAACCCACAGAAAAGGTCAGCACAATAGGTTCACATTGCACAATAGCCCCTAACTTTCTGGAAGAACGACAGTTAAGCGGGCCATAGATGTCTCGATCTATGGCCGGCTTGTAGCAGACTCATTATAGAGTGGTGACGTCACCACACTGTGATGAGTTGTCTACAGAACTGATGGGAATTGTAGCCACATAACTTGGAGACTCCACATCCACGGTAACTGATACAACAGGATCAGCCACAAAAATACTGGCAGGACGGATCCGACCTGCAGGCTAAGGTGGGCATCCCTGTAGTTGTGGATGACCAACTACCATGCGTTTGGTGTGAGCTCACGCAATGGTTTGGTTGCCTGCAACTACTGACGGGAATCGATGCATCTATGGCTGGCGTAAAGCAGGTCACCATTGGACCATTGGATTCTCTGCCCAGCAATCCAATGAATAAATCTGGGACTGGTAGATAAGAAGATAAGTGTCCACCAACTTATACCTATAGAAAACCTTCTCACAAGATTTGAAACTGTTCTAAGCATTAGGGCTTGTTTCCACTTCCGTGTACATGCCGCTTAAACAGATAACTTGTGGTTGTTGGGCGTCTCACAGTTGAGGGCACATTACCTCTGCATTGCGACTAAAGCTGGCCATAGATGTGCCAATTCCTGGCAGTAGTTGCAGGCAATCGACCGGTGTGCTCACTCATGGCAAACACATGGTGGGCGGTCGCCCACAACTACAGGGGTGCTCACCTTGCAGTTTGGACCCAAATAGCCCACAGGTCAGATCGCACAGCAATCTGTCCTGTTGTTATTTGTTGTGTCCGATCCTGTTGTAGGCAGTTACTGTGGATGGGAAGTCTCCTCCCTCTCCAAGTTAATTGGCTACAATCCTGCTACAACAGGATTCCTGTCAGTTCTGTAGCCTTTGTAATGAGTCTGCTACAAGCCGGCCATGGATCGAGACGTCTATGGCTGACTTAATGCTCTCTATTTATTTAAATAGCAATGATAGAGAAAAAAGAAACCTAGTGCTGTACTTTCACTAATATTCAATGCGTGCATCTCAAGGACAGCATGGTACCCCGTGCTTGCACTTAAACGGGAGGTGTCCTATCTTCATCTTTTTCCCCACACTGGGCGCAGAGGAAACAAGCCATTAAAGATTTATTCAACTTAATATTAAAGCCAACAGACATAGTTCCATTTCAAACTAGCTTCTCTGTTTTACTGCCGTAATGGACACATTGGAGATAATGCTACCATGCTTATCATTGATACTAAAATCCACATTTACGCATTATGCTGAGCTTGCATCTCCTATGTAAGTCCACAATAATGCATGCTGCAGGGGGTTTGCAGTAACGAGCTGCATTATACTTAACATAAACCCATGGGTCGTGTGAAAGGTACAACAGGTATCCTATGGAAACTTGTGTCCCTTGTGTAAACGCTAGCTGTCCTGCGCTGCGGTACTGAAATGCAAACATGGTGAGTGTAAAATTTTATTTGTAGTGAAGCTCAATGGCTGTAGGGGATTGGATATAGTGCCACAATAGGTCCCCATACACGGGACAATTTTTTGTTCAATTACTGAATAATAGATCATGTGTGCATTTGATGTGATCAATTGTTCTCAAATCGAACACAGCCACCCATTGTTCGCGAATCGAACACAAGCTTTCCTTGAGCGGGATCTCTTGATCAATCGCTGCATGAGTGCAACGTGGTGACGTCATCGCACTGCGCTCCAGCATTCATCAATCAAGCAGGTATTGGCCTGTATATGGGGACCCAATGATGGTTGAACGATTATAATACGTGTACAATAAAAGACCAATAAACAAGATGGTCTTCATTGCAGAAGACTTCCACTTCTAAACAGATGGCAGCAGGAGCAGAATAGTGATTTCTCAAGTTATTCAATGTATTCAAAATCTATGAATACAGACTCACATGTGATGTTTACTCAAAAACATTAGAGATAACTTAAAATAACAAATCATGTTTATATTGCAAGGTAATTATCGGATTTCCATCATTTTAGTAAATGAGGTAAGGCTCTGTGTACAAACTAAAATTCTGCATCTATTTAAATATTCCTTTTTACAAAGTGAACTTTTACTACATTCCCTAATTTAAAGGTGCCCATACACGGGTTGCAGCATGGTGACGTCACCATGCTGTGCTTGATCGCGGGGCAATCGAATGGGAATCGGTCTGCACTACTTTTGCACATCACAGTACCTGTGCTGTGGTACCGAAACACAAATAGGGCTAGTGTGAAATAGCCCTAAGGTTAAAGGCCCCCTTACACGTGTCACAGCATGGTGACCTCACCACGCTGCTCTTGATCGCTGGGCAATCAAATGGGATTAGGTATGCACTACTTTGCACGTCGATTCCTCATCCGGTGTTGTGAGCTATTTTCCTACCAAAAATAGCGCACAACACTGGCTGGGTGCTGTGGGGAGAGCCGGACAGAGGAGAGGGGTCCTTGCCTGTGTAGTTTACACAGCCATAATAGGCTCCACCCCATTTACCTTGCCGGGAGCCAATCACAGGCTGTGTGGAGAGAAGGGGAATGGGGACCAGCTCTCCCTGCTGCTTGTCAGTTCGACCAGTATTTACGGACATGTCAGTTCCCGGTTTGACTGATTTTTTTGAGTGGGATCAGTTGATCCCAATTAAAGAAAGGCATACATGGCTCGATTTTGTAATCAATTTGAGCACCATGAACGTGCGCGCTGCTAGATTGTGCTCTAATTTACAAAAAAATTAAGCCATGTATGGACACCTTAAAGCAAGGTACACAAATGTAGATATAGACCAGATCGATTGTCGCTTCGAGCCCCGTGCGCGCTCACGGCCATCTATCTGGCCCATAAAATATGCAGCTATCCCAGTTTTCGAGCGGTATCAATCAATCTTGAAAACTGGGATATCGGACTGTTAATCACGGCCGAAGTTCGTTGCTTTGCATGGAAACCGCGGGGTCTCCATGTAAAGAATCGGCTGAGCTGGAGAGAGAGCAGAGCTGTCTCTCTCCAGCTCCGCTGATATCTGACAGCAGCGTGATGACATCATCCCGCTGCTGCAGGGAACATCGGACGGCTCCAATATCAAGCCATCTGTTCCCTGCATAAGTAAAAAGACCAATTCCTTTGGAAACATAACATGCTCTACCCCTTTAGTCCCCATTGTCTTAGTATGCTGTCATCCTAAAACAATTTGTATTGTCTTATCATCATGAAAGCCTTTTTTTTGTTTGCAGCAACATTTTTTAACAGAAAAGTGCCATTTTCTCCTAAACACTGGTCATGTAATGCAATCTCAGCCCATCGGTATTAGCAGTAGCTGTCACTGACGTAATCCTTTCCCTTCGCCATCTTCAAGTGAACAATGATGTTACATTGTGCATCTGTATCAGCCAAGCAAAGCTGTGCATGATTGAATAACCACCCTAATTATACCAGGGTGATAATGTCTATTTTTCACTTGCATTTGGTGTGTCCATCTAATTGAAAGTTGAGCACATTAGTCGAGCACTGAATAAATAGGCCATTCCTGCTGTCTCTCATCAATAATGTACTGTTCTATTACCAAGGAACCTAATAGAGTGTAACAAATTCTAGCTAAACTAATATAAGCTTCTCACCAGACTACAAAGTACAGAAAATATCTAGTGCCTCAAACAAATAAGGATCCTGTATAATGGGAGGGTTTCATATCCTGCACGAAAAGTAATTGTTTATAGTAGATTGTAATTTCCTTATTTATTTACACAATGTATGTATTGGCCTTTTGGCATCTAATAGTTGTCAATTATTTTATAATCAGCGTTCTCATCTAAAGGGTAAAAGTACTCAGAAACTGAGAACATCACCCAACGCAGCTCTTAAAGTGACTTTGTCCCTCAACTATGCGCCAATGAGCAGAACCTCCCATTAGGGCCGTCATTCTTAACCTGCGTTATCGGCCTTGCTACATAGCGCATGTGATAATTTACCACCTTTTAAATCAATGGGCTGGCATATACCTAAATTCCCCAGCAGGGGCGGTACTAGGGAGATCGGCGCTCTGGGCACCCCCTCTGACGACCGCAGAGTTGATAACCGCAGAGTTATCCACTCACGCCCCCCCCCCCCCCATGGGAGTGAGGTGAAACTTGTGAGACTGGATCTCTGAGTCTCATCTTCCCTCACTCGTGGGGGGGAGGTTGGTTATGGAGGAAGGGATAGGGAGTTGCTTGTGAGTGAGGTGAGACTCTGGATCTCTGAGTCTCATCTCCCCTAACTTGCGGGGGGGGGGGGGGGGGGGGGGGGGAGATGAAGTTGCTCGTAAGGTCTATATCACCTCCTATCCACATCCCCACCTCTCCCCGGCAAACATCTCCACTCCTGGGGAGAGAGGGTTGGAGGGTGAGTCTCCTCTACTGTCTCCCCAGGTGAGCGCACAGATAGGGGAGAAGACACCTGGGCATTGGAAAAACATTTCTGATGCCCACATGCCACCCAGGTTGCCCATGCCTAAAACTGCCACTGGACCCCAGACATGTTAGTTATACATCAGTCTGACTTATCCATTGACGTTTGCGTTACTTGTCAACCCCCCATCATATGTCAACATAAACACAACTTGAGCTGTGGAGACAGCTATTTCATAGCCCATTGAGTTCCGTGGGTAGATTGTGTACAGTGCTGAAATCCCTGTGTTCAATGCAGAGATTTTAGTGTGGTGGAGCCAAGCCTTTATAACAATGGTTCCCACTAGGGGGGCATGAGGGTATTCCCATGGGGGCGCGGGCCCTTATTCTTAACCTGTGTTTGAATAGGGAGGGGGTGCTCAATAATGTATCTAAATAGAAAAGGGGGGCCCTGCAAGGAAAGTTTGGAGACCACTGCATTATAACAAGGTGCTAATGAAAGAATATATTAATTGCTCACCTTTGTTACTATTTGCACTACCAAATGCTGCTGTAATTTGGAGAGATCACTCTCTGACACTTCCAGGAGTGTGGACATCTTCATTAAGCAACACAACAACCGATGGGAAACCGATCGCGAGGTGATTGATCCATTTTTTGTTTTCTTGCAGTGACTGTAACACATACCACATGCTCTTACCTGTCCTGATGAAGCAACAATGACGTCGAGAAACGCGTTGACCATTTAAGTGCATGAACTGTTACGCAATTCTCTTTTTTTAAAACTGTATAATGTGATTATGTGTTGAATAATTACTGTATTACGGTGTTAATACACTTTTTGGTTATACCCTATTAAGTATACTAGCTGTTCTTATTTGCTGTTTTAGTTTAAGACACTGTGCATGTCTGTCTCAAAGTCCCTTTCTTCCTTCCCCTGTTTGAAGGGGTTCAGATCTCTTTGATGCAACACTGCTTGTAAGTTGTTATGTCATTTTGGGATGTTGACAGACTATTCACCTACTTTGTTGACTTGGCTACAAAAGGGTTATATTATGTAAGTCTTTATTAAGCAAGGTGGTTCATCCCATGGTGGAGATGGTTAAATTGTGCAGAATTTGGTTGATTGAAAATTTGTAGCCCTGGTCAAAATTAATTTCTACCATGAAATCTAATCCATTTAAATTACTTTAAAAAATTGGAAATTGCTTAACAAATGAAAGACATCCATGCGTATATGTAAAGAGCCCCATATGAGACCATTTTACAAATATTTCTTAATTAAATGCTTCCCTTCAATAGACCTACCTGCACAGTTGGTTACAATGGATCTTTGCTGCAATCCATTCTGGGCAGATGTCCTTTGAAGTTTCCAGCGCTGATGTTCTGGAGGTCCCGAGCCAGGGCTGAGCAGAAATACTTGTGCTCAGCCATGTTCTTGTATCTGCCTATAAATATCAACATGCCCTCAAGTCATCCAACAGAATTTCAGACTGAAAGTCAAATATAGATTTTTGGACCATCTCCTTCCCATAGACATTATGTTACTATTAACTGTTTGTTTTTTGTAAGAAATGCCCTTTATCTAGTAGTACCTGAAGGCTTTTTTTTTTTAACGTGAATATTACATCCCTGGCATTACAGGGGGGTGTCATCTTTTGTACCAATAGCAGTACATAGGAAAATTATTTTTGCATTAGCCAGCCCTGTCTGTTGATAGCCGTTAGTGATGGCCGAACATCGCTGTGTCCATCTGTTCGTGGAGAAATTCAAATTCCTCGCCTGTTGGAAGGGAATTAAAATCGGAACTATACTGGAAATTATGCTGCGTCGTCACTTCCGGGATTTGGAACGCACAGTTCTTTGTTCCTAAACCAGAAGTGACGTCGGTGCTGGATAAAGCACTACAGATTGGGTGTCTCTACCTGGTCTGTAGTGAAAATAATCCTTCCTCTAGCCTTCCTCTAGCCGGACCAGGAGCGGAAAGGTCTGGCCGGAGGAAGAATTATAGACTTTTATACCTGCACTGTTCGCGGGCCAGAAGACACGGTGGACAGTTCGGCCATCACTAACAGCCGCATGCGATGACGTCACAATGAGAAGGAGAGAAGAGAACATACAGTCCAGCCCATAATTATTCATATCCCTGGTAAATTTTGATTTAAAGTAACTTTTATTAAACCAGCAAGGTTTTTTTTGGAAAGGACATAGGTGTCTCCCAAAAGATAAAAAGATGTACAAGAGGCATCTTTGTGGGAAAAAAAACAATGACCCAAAACACACAGCAAAAGTGGTGAAGAAAGGGTTAGCAGACAACAACATTAACGTTTTTGAGTGGCCCAGCCAGAGTCCTGACTTGAATCCAATTGAGAATCTGTGGAGGGAGCTAAAGATCAGGGTGATGGCAAGAAGACCCCCCAACCTGAAATATTTGGAGCTCATTGCTAAAGATGAATGGACAAAAATCCTTGTGGAGACATGCAAGGAGCTGGTCTGCAATTATAGGAAGCATCTGATTTTCTATTGATACCTGAGAAGGGTATGAATAATTTTGGACATAACAGTTTTGCTGAAATGTAAATAAAAGCTGAGTTTTGTTTCCACAAAAATGCCTCTTGTACATCGTCTTCTTATCTTTTGGGAGACACATATGTCATTTCCTATGTCATATGTCACAAAATAACTTGCTGGTTGAATAAAAGTAACTTTAAGTCAAAATTTGCCAGAGGTGTGAATAATTAGGGGCTCTACTGTACCTGTCAAGCATCCTGTTTTGACCAGGAAAGTCATGTTTTTTGTTGTGACTTTCCTGGCGAAATTTCAATAAATTTCAAGGCTGGTCGAGCTGGATTTAGACTGACACCCAAGAGGTACACAACTGTTTCTAAATGTTTGTCTTTAGTAAAAATAAATGTATTTTACTGTGTGGTGAATGGTGTATAGCCTAGGTGCCCAACCTGCAGCCTAGGTGCCCAACCTTGCGGCTCCCGAAACCTAAATGCTAATGCATAGGGCATAGGAACTCGCCTGTCTCCCAATCCGCCTCTGACAGGTCCTTGTCTGGGATCCTCTTAAGGTCCCCATACACTGGTCCGATTCCCAACGGATTCCGGGACGATCGATTCTGGGCGCGTGCACGCGAAACGATCGTCCCACCTTGTCCGATCGATCACGTCCGATCGTTCGGGGGCCCAGAATCGAATCGGACAGAGAACCAACATGTTGGTCTTTCTGATCCGATTCTGCACACATCAGGGGGAGTTGCCATTTGTGAAGGAAGCGATCGGACACGGAATCGTCCAGGAATCCGTGGGCCAATGTGGTATGGCGTGATCGGACGGACTTAATTGGCCGATCGATCGGACCTCCGATTCCCGCTGACATCGCCGGAATCGATCGGATAGGTGATCGATCGGCCATGGAATCGGACAATGTATGGCTAGCTTTAGAGTGAAAAGAGGAGAGGTGATACACTTTTGTGATAGGCATATGTAAAAGCCAATCAGCGACCCAAATGGCGGCTAAATAAGTTCTTCGCCTCTCCGCCTCTTCACCCCTCGAGTGTTGGCGGGGGATCAGCAGACAGGTAACTGCCTATGCTCCCACTATTCCACCAATGAACAGGTGGTGGAATAGTGGGAGTTGGGGATGATTAAATAATATATATTGGCACATAACCTGAGACTAGGGGTGCATAGCCTTTGATGATGTATAAGACACAAAATGTGCATCACCATACTACAGTGTTCCCAAATGCTTGAAGTATCATTTAAAACAAGTTTTGTTATTTAAAAAATAATGTCTTCTAGCTATGCTGTCATTTATTCATTAAAGATGCTTATACAAGGCAGTATAGAATGAAAAAGTTATATGCATCTCTTTAGTGATGCTGAGGGCCGCACTTGTGGCCCTTACTTATCAACTTAGTTGGCCACCACTGGTGTATAGTGAAACAAATTGAGTTTATGTGTAGCCAATTGCCCCTGGTGTGAGTTGTATTCTAATCACATAACATCATATTGTATGTATGTCCTATCTGTCTGAACCAATAAAATCGCTCATTAGATTTTAGCTATTTATTGTTAAGCCTGTTTTTTATTATATGATCCTTTATAATAAACTGTTTTAAAACTTTCTATTCTTCATATTCTGGTCTTTTCTTTTAAAGAACATTGCTTTACTTATGTTTTTTTCTCCTTGGTTTTGAAATCACATTTATTTTTATATCACATTTTTGGGCATCAGACAATTACACTGTTTCCAGACAGTTCATCATCACTACATTTTAATGCCAGAAAACAGTTCATGTTTATCTAGCTCATCATGCTGATTTCTTTCTCGCTCTCACAAATAGTTGGATTTAATCATTATCAAGGACTTGAAATTGGCCTCATATTTAATAGGCATATGTGTAGCTTGTGGGAAGATGCAAGTCTCAAGAACAGTTATCATTTAGCTGAACGATGAAGTTTTATGGCAGACCATAATGCCTTGTTACATCAGTTATTTTACCAACCATATGAGTGTTTTACTATGCCACATTGTATATAGCCAATGTAATTTTTTAATATTAAAGACCGGATCCTTCTTTTTCTTAATCCTTCTGCATGAGTGTTCCCCTGAAGTAGCCAGTGTAGTGTAGTGAAGTGGCCAGTGTAACCAAAGCTTTACTTTACAAGTGTTCAATGATGTATCTAATGACCATAGTTGGAAGCCCTGGTTTCAGGCATGGGGTCCCATCCTCATCTTTTCTTCACTGGGGACGGTGAGCCCTCCCATATTCCCTGTGCATGTGTTCAATAGTGTATCTAATGACCATGGTTGGAAGCCCTGGTTTTGAGCAAGGGGTCCCATCCTCTTCTTTTCTTAACTGGGGACTCTGAGCCCTCCCATATTCCCTGTGCATGTGTTCAATGATGTATCTGATGACCATGGTTGGAAGCCCTGGTTTTGGGCATGGGGTCCCATCCTTTTCTTCACTGGGGACTGTGAGCCCTTCCATATTCCCTGTGCATGTGTTCAATGATGTTTCTAATGACCATGGTAGGAAGCCCTGGTTTTGGGGATGGGGTCCCATCCTCTTCTTTTCTTCACTGGGGACTCCGAGCCCTACTATATTTCCTGTGCATGTGCCCAGCTATTGCTCACATTCCATAGGGAGGGGATCGACAGTGGGGAAATTGCAGCCACTTCATTCAGTATTACAGTATGAGACCACCTAGAACACTCCGCTTTGCAGAGTAGCCCCCAATAATTTCAAAAAGGGTTCATTAGGGGGCATGATTTTAGATAATACATTTGCATTCATTGTAAAAAACATTTTGTGTTTGTGGCTTTAACCTTCTGAGCATTTACCCTGAACCCTGCTCAGGGTAAGTTTGCTTGCCCCACAAACACACCACGCTATTTGGTCATATTCCCCTGGCTATCCTCGGCGAGCCCGCAGTGAGTATAGATGGTCCCGCCATTTTTTTCCGTGTCCATCTACTCTGCATCATCAGTGACGCCAAAGAGACGGGAGGGAGGGCACCGGCTTTTTACAACACCCCCCCCCCCCCACATTATTAATGAAGAAGATGTGTGTGGGGGGAGGTGGAGGGAAAGCGGAGGATTACGAAGTAACTCTTTTGTAAAGAGTGTGCCACAGGCGAAACTCTTAGAAGATTAAATTTCCAAGTCTATAAGAGCTTCGGAGTGTTATTTATCTCTTACATGAACCCTTGCATGCCATAAATGAAAACTTTAAACCGAGCTCCAAAAATCCACGGACCATCTACAACTACAGATAGTTCTATGAGTTTTCATCAGTAGATTAATTAAAAAATCCAATGAATTATTTCTTGAGGGAGTCAACTTTCTGTATTCAAAAAGACAATAAATAATTAAAATTTTAACCTTACAGTTCTTCAGAAAGTAGAAAAAAAATCAATTAAAAAATCAAGAATGATATTTTAGAATAAACGTTCTATGCCTGCGAATGCATATAAAGGAAAGGTTACTGTTTGCATCAACTGGTTCAATTTTCTATCAAACAAACTTTGAAAGAAGATGAAGGTTAAAACGTTTGTGACCCTTAGCCATTATTTGACTTAATAAAAAAAGAGAAGAGATTTTTTTTTCCTTGCAAATGTTTTACCACTAGACTCCCAGGACAATTACATGTCATAACAAGCTCTTATCAGTAGTAATGATTATGTTTTTATAGGGCAGCACTGAAATAGCTCGAGCAGTGACTTTCTTAATTGGAAGCATGTCCAATGGTTAACCAATTTAGTTTGTCCAAGACCTCTTTGTCAGATGCGTATGGAAGTAACTGCTTCCACTTTACATTGCACATGTCCTACTTACCAAGCAGATACAGTAAATGGGATCTTGACTTTTTTTAAACTTGTTTTCAATAAATTAGTTGTAATGGTCTATTTTGAAGATTGTCTCAACACTCGGATGTGTTAATTAGTAATATTTTGGTGTTCCCAAGCTTTGTGTAACACCATAAAACTTCTTATTAAAATATGCTTACTAGCTGCTCAAAATATAGCTTTAAATTACAGTATAAAATAAAATAGAAAAACATACTCACTCATCACACATCTGGTTTTTAAATTTTTGGGTCCAAAAAGTAATTTTTTGTAATGCTGACTAGTATTAATGGGCAAACTGCCTGCAAGATGGACAGTTTGGCCGCGAACATGCATGTTCGCCCTCCTTCTTGCCGGCGAGCAGTACGGGTGTTCGACCCACCCTGTTCGCCGGCGAGAAGGAGCTCTCTATCCTTCCTTTCGGAGGAAGAATCTGTTCACTAGAAGACCGGGCATGAAGTCGGTCTTCTAGTGAGCAGCTGGCTCGTAAACCCAGAAGTGACATCAGTGACGTCACATCTGGCTATTGCAACCAGGAACTATGCTTTCCAGGTACCGGTTTTTCAGATTCAAATTCCTCGCCTAGAGGCGGGGGATTTGAATCTGCCTGCGAACAGGCAGACAGTGGACGTCTTTAAAAGTCTGATCCGCCTGTTCGGGGACGTACCTGGCCGAAGTTCGGCCATAACTACTGACTAGCTGAATTTGTGAGTGAATTGCAAAGTCCTAATGTATTAACACTAAAAATGCTGGAGATGTAGAGAAGTGTTGTGTGAATTCTCCAAAGCATTGGTCTAGCACAGGGGTGAAAATTTTTCGACTAGCTGATTTTGTGAGCTGATTGTTAAGCCTCTGAAAATGGTATCATCACCAAAATTCGACCATCTCTACTATAAACCACTGTTCCCAGCTCATGTTCCTTCATGGATGAGAAGGAAGTACTTCCCTTCCTGTTACACCTTATAACATATAACATCTATAACATGCAAACACTACCACAGGCTGTCTAATCCCTACCACAGACTGCCAATAAAGTTCATCGCTGGCTTCCCTCAGACAGCAGCAAGTCTTCCTATACCACCCTTATTTATCATCACATTTTGGGTCCAGATAAAGCATTGGTGAAAAATAACCCTAGTATCTACCATAAATGTCACATGTACCACCTGCCATAAGCAACACAGGTAAAAACTAAAGGCATATACTGCATTTGCAAAGTTTGGGCCATGGCCAATGTTGAGTTCTGTCACATGGCAGTGTCCTGACTGCGATGTGTGTCAGGCAGCTACCATTAATACTGGTAAACCATACTCAGGTGTGACTGCCCAACGAGAGCAGAACATTTTCAGATCTAATTAAGGACTTCCTAGAAGCCATTGTATTACACTGCTTCATTGGTGTAATGGTGTAACATGACAGTCAAAAAACATGTATGAATTTTATCCTTTCTAAGATCAGCTATAGTGTTGATCACAAATATTTTAATCGCAAAGTTTTATTGCAAATATCGGCATTTCAGAAATCATGAAGATCTTGAATATAGTGTTACATCTTCGTAATTCAGAATATTGGTGATTGTTATACGAATTCTCTAACTTACTCATATATTGTGAATTTTATGAACATGAATATTGCCTATGCTGCTCATCACTAGCCAGAAATGTAGTGCCTTGTAAAATATGACATTGTCTGGATCAGTGGCTCACAAACTAGGGGGCGGGCATTGAGGCATTTCAGTGGGGGGCGGGGACACAGCTAGGTTGCCAGCCTTGGTGGCACTTAGAGCCCTCAATGTAATAGCCAGCCAGGGAGATCTCTCCCCACTGTCAGTTCTCTTTTCCCTCTGCGAATTACAAATAGTCCACCCACCCTCCCCTACCACTGTCAGACAATCAAGACAACCATGGAGGAACTAGTTGCAGACAGTGGATAGAGCGCAGATAATATCTGTGTCTCTGTGTGTGTTTGTCTATATGAGAACGATCAGTGTTTCTGTATGATTGGTGATGCATGTCTTTGCATGATCAGCGTTTGTTTGTTTTTTAAACCTTAAAGGACATGCTGTTGCATCTGTAAAAAAAACAAATCCTGTGCTTCCGTATTGTGGTGACCCTCATTCTGAACCTGTGTAGTTTAAATGGGGGAACTCAATAATGATCTTATATGGAAAAGGGGGGCCCTGCAGGGAAAGTTTGGGAACCACTGGTCTGGATGAAGACGGTATTGTTTAAAATGTACAAATAAGAAATATATTTATAAACAATAAAAAAAAACTCCAACTTTTACAGAAAATACAAAATTTAAAAATACAACCTTGTATCCAAAAAGCTGGAGGCCACAGAATGTGAAGAAATGCAAATCATTTAAAACCCTCTATGTAACAGAAAACAGCACACACAAAGACAACAAAGACAATGTATCGAATGTTGAAAAATTTTACTGTTGCATGAAAAATATATGTTCGTTTTGAATTTGATGCCAGCAACACATTTCGAAAAAGTTGGGACAGCTGGTGGAACATCTCATAGCTAATTAGGTTAATTGGCAACATGTCAGTAACATGACTGGGTATAAAAAGTACATTCCCGATAGGCTGAGTCTCTCAAAAGTAAATAGTGCATTCAAAGCACAATGGTGTAGTGGCAATCACTGCATGGGCTCAGAAAAACTCCTCAAACCGCTGTGTGTGAGCACATTTCTTTAGTACATTGACAAATTAAACCTCTACTATCTATCTATAAAGAAACATCTAGTAATGTTACAATCCTCTATGTGACCTCATTAACAATGACTGAGGAAAAGCAAAATATTGTCCTGAG
This sequence comes from Ptychadena robeensis, assembly GCA_036250615.1. Taxonomy (NCBI): domain Eukaryota; kingdom Metazoa; phylum Chordata; class Amphibia; order Anura; family Ptychadenidae; genus Ptychadena; species Ptychadena robeensis. Next base: position 14,745,850 of record CM070038.1, on the reverse strand, counting down.
GTCGAACTCATTTTAGTTATTTTCTGAAAATGATAACTGTCACATTCTCAATAGCTTTATGTATTGGAAAATAATCGAACCTATATGTGGAGTTATGATGCCAACATCCCAATAACATGTCTAAGGGAAAGCTAAAATAGTTTCCTGGACCAAATGATACAATGCCAAGAGGCATCAGAGGTGATTTCAGAGGTCAATGGGGGATATCATGAACCAATGCCCATGGCAGGGCTTGTGGCCACTGCTGCTTTTTCTTACGAATGGGACAGTGTCCACTCTGCATATTCTTAGTGGCACACCTGTGGTGCTGTTTTAAAGCTGTGGGCTGCTGCGTCTTCAAAGCAGCACCCTGCGGTGGTGCCAGAGACACCTCTATTGAGGATCAATGGAGGAGTCTCCAAGACACAAGAAAACAGCGTCCGAAGCTCTTCAGGCGCTGATTTTTCACGTCTTACCCTTGCTGCATCAGTAGGGAGCGTTTCCGCAGATACAGAGGGTGCATGCCCTGAGCCACGGGTAAACTGCACTTGATTACCTCCGCTGGACGTACCTCCATCTGCAGATTAGATTAATGACACGATAGATTAATGCCACGTTGGATGAAGATTTTGATTTTGTAGCTCTGTCTATTTGTGAATAAGCAGAGCAGTATTGATATGGCACCAACATCCCAATTATGTATCAACAAGAAAAAACCCATCTGGAGTCTCATCTTAATATGGAGTAGCCATATTGAGAGTGTCACCTTCATGGAGGTGGCCAGGCTCCTGGGACATTAAAGGTGCACATACTCATGTTTTTTTTATATGACATTCACGGCTACATCATGGTTTCAATAAATTCCGTATTTTTCCCATGATTTGAAAACTGGGGAATTTTGCGGATGACTTGCAAGGTGGAAAGTAAGGAGGCAGAGTAACGCCCACTCAGTACTAAGTTAGCCTGCTACTTAATAGGAGGGAGAGCGGTAAACCTCCCGATACCGGAAATTATGTCACTCCACCTTGGTACTTCCGTGTTCCAAATATCGAAAGTAGCATCCATGATGTCACTTCCTGTAATTTTTCCCCTATGCAACAACATTTTCCCTTATTCAATAACTGACAGGTATAAACGTGCAAAAAATAAAATAAAAAGTGAACTGAAGTTTTGATCCAAAAGATCACTGAATTAAGTCGTCAGATTTATAGACTTGTGAATCATCCCTTGGTCCAAGGGTGTGAAGACCTCCTGTTCATGCCAACCTTTCTCTTTTGCTTTGCACCAGTAATGATGGCTGAACTTCGGCCAGGTCCATCTGCGAACAAAAAAACAAAAAGTCAGATGTCCGCCTGTTTGGGGGAAGATTCTAAAAACCGAAGTCGGTGTCACTAACATCACTTCCGGTACCTGGAATGCACAGTTCCCTGTTTCTCTATCTGGACGTGATGTTACTTCCGGTTAAGCCGGTTTTCTTTGACAAGAGGTATCTCGTCAAAGAATTCTTCCACTGGACAGATTGTTCTGCTCCTGATAATTGATAAGTATTTTTGCATAGGCCCATGTGATCCCTGTTATTCCATCTACTTCTAAAACCACCCTACATTGTGTATAGCCCCTTAAGCCCTAATGGTCCTAAACCATATGGACATATGGTTAAAGAAAACAGTTTTGCTTTCCATTGAGCCTTGTTAACCTTAGGCTTTGTTTCCATTGCGTTGGGACCCCTCCGCTTAGCATACACGCTTAGCGGGAGGTCCCAACGTAACAGATAGACTTACCTGCTCGGCGGAGGGTCTGTCTTCATTGCACCGAGCCGATCCGCCGGTGTAAGGCTGAACGTAGTCGAGTACGTCCAGCCTTTACACCGGCGGATGTGTAAACAGACCATCCGCCAGCAGGCACTGTGAGATACATCGGGACCGCTTAGCGTAGGGATCCCGACGTATAATGGAAACAAGCCCTATACAATTCTATGTATAAAGCCCCCCATACACACTTCAATTTGCAACTGGGTTTTTTGTTCGACCGACGGTGATCTGCTGGGAAATCTGGTGTAAATTAAAGGCATTAGCAAGGACAGTAATGCCCTCTTGCTGCTAGATCAGCCAAGAAGTAAGCCCGGAACGCGAAAGAACCATGATCCGCAGACCGGAAGTGACGTCACTGACACAGCTATATACTATGCTGCAGTGCCATCACTAATTGTGTGACAATGTAGTAGAGTGATGCAGAGGATATGTGTAGCCAAGGATACAGGGGAGGTGATACAGGAATAGAAAAAGAAGACACAACTGAGGGAGAGAAGAGTTTCATAAAAAGTGTCCAGACCTCCACTGGTATATAACAGGCACCTCTAATTATGGCTGCATAATTCATGGGGGCAAAACTGTGCTTTATCTGTCCCACTCTGTGTACTGTGCAGCTGTGGTCCTTGAGGAAGATTGGAGTTCTCTTGCTGACTTGCACCTTGTAAAACAAAAAGAAAATGGCCCTCTGGGAATAAAATGGTGTTACTAGGTTTTAGCACGAGGCTAGCAACTCCCCTTTAGGGTTGGGGGGAGGGGGGTTCCACAGCGTTTTGTGATCCGTCAGGACCCCTACGTTAATCGCAGTGCTTTGTGGGAATTCAGACTCCACTATGTTAACCCCTGCCGCGGAACGACTCAAGAACACAGCATCCGCCAAGCACGTAAAGTGTATGTGCTCTGTCGGTACCCCCCGGCAAGCAATGCGCTGAACACAGGGGTCTCGACAGATGTGGAAACATACCCTTAATTTTTTATTTTTATTTTGCAGAAAGTGTAGGTGTATTTGTAAAACAGAAAATCGTTTTGTTTTTTAGTTTTTTCAACTACATCGCTTTCTTTCGTCATTTGAAAAGTCCATAACAATAATACTAATTTACTAATCATTCAGTATAAGAGCCCCAAATGTGTAATAATAGAAAGAAAACATCCAAAAAATCCTAAAGCAGAATTTATTGCTGCATTTCCCTCACTGTTGGTGTCATTACTACAGGTCTCACAGTATTAACGCTAATACTTCCAACAGCGTATGAAAACGTTTCAAAGACTGAAATTTGTGTGGCTTGTTTGGAAAATAACCCTAAAACTGTGATTATAACGTCCTTCCAAATTGTTATCATTAAACCTTAGTTAAATAGAGAAAATATGAAAGTGGCTTTCGCAATATTAAAAGCAATAACTGTGGTAATGTAGATCAATGGATGAAAGTAACTCAATTCAAAGGTTGTAAAATTGTGTTTATTTTCATCTAATGTTAATAGTAATAATGTTAATTGCTGAAAAAGTGTTTTTAATAGTGCGCTATGATTACTGCAGGGACTAGTGCTGCACTTGGTAGAGGAAATGTCAGTTTGGATATCAGATACTTTTTTCCTTTTAAACTCTGGAAAAATTGCTTTTGTTTATTCACTGTAAAGGCAGAGTTGTCCCCCGCAGTACTTCTTTACTGCCTATAGATATCCTCAGTCTGACATTCAGTATTCTTTAGCCTATTTATTCCTGTGATTCTCAGCTTTCTTAATCGACGACCCTGGAAGTGACGACGCAAAAGTTTCAAATACTGGAAGAATCTGCAACATCACTTCCATCATGATAAGGTAAGTGTAATGCCCCCTTCCTTAAATTTTCCCACCACGCCCATGCAAATGATGCATGAGGTGGAAAGTGAGGAGGGAGTGTAATGCACTTCCCACCCCACTTGTAGGTGTAGCAATGAGACCTGAAGGTCCTGCTTGATGTATTATAGCTTTAGGTCTAGGCAGCGGCAATGAGAATTCTTGGAGACAGGAATGTAAATGTACTTTATTAAACTCTCCACACAGTCTATGGGAGAGGGTGAGGGAGGATTTTCACACTGGCAACAGCAGACTGAATAGAATTACACCTCTTGAATACTTTTCCTTGATACTTTTAGCCTGACAAACCTCTGACCTCCTCCTTAGCAGTTCTCACCTTCACTCTGGGCGATCTGTGGTACGGCTCCTTCAGAAACTGGCAGCACGATACCTTTCAGCAACAGGCAGATCCCCTTTCTCAAACTGGTGACAAGTGCTCTTGAACTCTATTCAGGCAGACAGGTTCCCACAGACACAACTTCTCCAGCACAGCTTAGCTTCTTCCTCTGACACCCTTACCCTTGTAGTGCACTCTGACTTGAGGTGAAGGGTTCAGCTCTCTCTCAGGGCAGACTTTACAAAGTCTATACCAGAAAAGACACAGAGGCCCCAGAGGGAATCTCTGGCTCACAGGAGGTGCAGACATGAACACACACAGGGCCCCAAGGGAGGTCACTGAAGACACAAAACTGAGTGAGCTGAACCTTTTTATACACCTCAGACAACATCCCACATTCCAGAGGGATGAGTCAGCTCCCTCAAAAATGTTGCAAAGTCTACCAGCAGATGCTGGGTTGTTTACCAGTCTAAATGTCTTCTCCGGGCAGATCAGGGTTAATACATTTCCCACCAAAATTCTGGAGGGAAATTGAACAAGCCTGCACCTGCCAGAGAGGACAAATTTAACCCCTTAGCACTGGCTCTCACCAGAGGGGTGCTACACTGGCACTATCCTGCAGCTTCCAGAGAACTCGGTAACCCCAGTGAAATGGTCATTCCACCCCCAAGGGGCCCCAACCCACAGGTTGAGAACAACTGCTGTAAGTGGACAGTGAAAACAAAAAGCTGTGTAGTATTAAACATATGTTTCTGTCACTCTGCTTGTTCCTCATATCCGTATATCTATATTTTTAGGACATCTCGTACTGCTTTTTTTCTTACACTGCAGCTCTATGTACTGTATTTTTCAGACTTTAAGACGCACCAAACCATAAGACGCACCCAGTTTTAAGAGCAGGAAAATAAAAAAATAATATTTAATATAAGTGTTCAAATCAATTGGGTTAATGCAGTTGATTAAATTAATGCAATATCAAATTCAGCCAGTAGATGTCACTAGCAGTATTACTATCATCATCTTCCTCACTGATCGGGAGGAGGGGGGCCACGGGGGGGGGGGG
>CM070038.1:14727488-14738506 GCA_036250615.1 Ptychadena robeensis | reverse complement strand
CCGGACCAACAACAGCCTAAGAGAGAGAGTAGGGTATGTGTAATGGTACGTATTGTGTGGCCTTTTATACTTAAATAGTGCAGCTTTCTCTATAAAATATGAATAGGGGCTGGCCATGTAATAGTCTACCCCGGGGAGCATCCACTAGTTTGATATGCGTTAACAGGGAACCAAATCTTGTGCAAAGTAGGAGAAGGAAAGCAAATCATGTGAACTCTAGGATAAGGTGACCCAACCCTATAAACAGTAGGAGAAGGGGACAGATTCAGTGAATATTAACAGGTGACCAGATCCTGTAAAAAGTAGAACAGGACAAGATCATGTGAACAGTAGGTGCAGGGGACCAGATTTAGCAAACAGTAGGAGAAGGGGACCAGATCCTGTGGCCATTAGAAAGGGATCACACCCTGTCAAAGGGGACCAGGTGACCAGGCCCTGTGAACAGTAGGATAAGGGTTATCTATCTATCTATCTATCTATCTATCTATCTATCTATCTATCTATCTATCTATCTATCTATCTATCTATCTATCTATCTATCTATCTATCTATCTATCTATCTATCTATCTATCTATCTATCTATCTATCTATCTATCTATCTATCTATCTATCTATCTATCTATCTATCTATTTCCATTTGCCTGTATTATTGTCTGCTACATGGCTTTATAATACTTTATTTTACTGTCACTCAAACATTTTGCACACTCTGTGTAATAAATAATGAACAGCTATTGAACACATGCTGCAATCAATTCTCGGTAAGTGATACAGAGAAGCATGGCATGGTATATAGCATAGATGACATTTATAATGTACTAGCCTTCTTATGTCAAGCAGCTCTGCTGGGCAGATAGTTTTGTGTTTGTGATAATAAGCATCACTTATCACCCAGTGGGCCCATAAATCTCTCTGTAAAGTGTAATCATATACAATCCATAGTAGAAAGGCAGTGTGCTGGAGGAAGTGCCTCGCATGAGGCCTAAGTGACTGATGACTGAAATGACTATTGATTATGCATTTCCCGTCTTAGTAACAGTCCAGCAAATTAAGAGACGATGAGCGGCCATTGTAGGCGGAATTTGGATGAAAATATAAAACTACAGTGTCAGTGCTTTGAAAGTATCGACTAGCGTGAAATAGACACAGATATTGTATTTTATAGGAAGAATTGGTGAAAATAGACAACTGTATGCAACAAATTTTACAGGATAGCACACAATGTGCTTAACCTTCTGAGCATTCTCCCCAAATTAACTCGGGCTGAGTTTCATGCATCATGAAACTCAGCCCGAGTTAGCCGGAGGAACGCCCGAGGTCTCGCCGTCTTCTGATGGAGGTCGGGAGCATCGGCATACATGCCGATGCTTCCGGGTCCGCCCCCGATCGCGTCACCGGTGACGCGAAGGGGGCGGGGGTAGGCGGCGCCATAGACCTCCGTCAAACTGGAGGGGCGTTGCTTTCTGTCAGCAGAAGTCCGGCGTCTCCAGCGACGCCGGACTTTTGTTTACATCCCTCAGCTGAGCAGGCAATCGCGGTGGAGCTCTGCCGCAATTGCCCGTGGCACGGTTATAAAAAAACCGTGCCACGTGGTAAACGCTCAGAGGGTTAAAATAAGACATCCCAGCAGCTAGAAAGCTAATATCTAGTGATATTCGTGAGAGCATCGGCATGCTCGGTGCTCAGATGCACTTTTACGAATAACGCGTGTATTCATGCATAGTGCTCGAGTCTCCGCCCCGCGAGTTTCACTGGTCCGAGACTTCCAATGAATGGGCAGCTTACTGCTTCCCTCACTGTAATGCCAGCAGCCTTATTGCTGCTGGCATTACCGTTATTGGATGGGAGGAACACATGGCCAGGTGCTTTATAGCACCTGACCCCTCCCACTTGGCTCTCATGTGGTTAGGGAGAGGCCCGAGAGAGGCAGGAAAAGTCAGTTCTGCTCTTCTTTAGTGCTCTAGCTCTTACTTTTACAGACCCAAAAGTCCTTTTAATGACTGAAGACCTTAGACACCTTTGAGCTATTTTGGGGACATACACTGTGCTGTAACAGGGATTGATCCATCAGTGACTAAAAGCTCCACTGCACTTTTTGGGACATATACACTTGTGCTGTTTTGGGGACATTCACTGTTGTGATGTAACAGGGATTCATCCTTCGGTGATAGTCATTTGGTTAATAAAAGCTCCACTGCACTTTTGGGGACATTCACTGTTGTGCTTTTTGGAGTGTCATCCTTCAGTGACAGTCATTTGCTCACTTAAAGCTCCACTGTGCTTTTGGGGACATATACACTGTTGTGCTTTTTTGGGGACATACACTGTGCTGTAAGAGAGATTCATCCTTCACTGACATTAACCTCCCTAGAGATACGCCCGAAGCCAGTTTGGGCAAAGGGACGCTGCAATTAGCGATGGATTTGGGCACAGCGCGGGAGCTGACCTGGTCGGCGGGAGGTGGGACCCTGGGCTTGAAGAATTTTTTTTTTTTTCGTTTTTTAAATATATTATTTTTTACTTTTGGACTGGATTAGAGAAATGCCTTTCTATAATCCAGTTCAAAAGTGGATCCAACTAGCAGAAACGCTCCCGTTGAGCGTTTCTGCTAGCTGGATCTACCTCTGGCTGCACACGAGTCTCCGGAAATAGCCGATCTCTCCGTTTTGAAAGTTAAAGGTACAGAAAAAAAAATGTTTTATCCAATCCAAATGAAAAGAAAAGTTAACAAGTGTAAACTTATAAAAAAAAAATTTTTTAAATGTTTTTTTTTTCTGTACCTCTAAAGCCGGCCATAGCGCTTCAATCTGTGGCCGATTTTGCGAATGATCACCATGCGCATTCAGGGTGATCGCTTGGTGATCAATCACAAAACGAACGTGCCTACCTGGAGCAACCGCTCGTACTCCCACAAAACTTTGATCAGCCAGAGAACAAGCGTTTTTCTCGGGTCCATCGCCAGTACTTTTAATGGGGACACGGGTCCCCATCCAAAGTATTGGTTGTCGAAACGCAAATGGTGTATTTAGATCGATTGACCATGGCATGATGATGTCATCATGCTGCGGTCGATTGTTCGATAAACGCCCGCCAAGCATAGCGTCTATGGCCGGTTTAACCTCCCTAGCGTTACGCCCGAAGCAAGTACTGGTGCAGTCTGATCGTGAATCAAACTGCGCCCGTGCCGAAATCAGGCGCAACCGCTGGCTCTCTGTGTGCCTGCAGCATTTCTACAGAGCTGCAGGCACACAGAGCCTTTCCGCCAATGGGGGCGGAAAGGCAAAACACTGTATCACTTTTTGTACAGAAATCTGGACCTCAGTGAACCTCCAGGGAGGTTAAAAAAAGGAACTGTTCCTAATTCCGCCTGCATTTCACCATGTCATCTTTTTGTTGGGGTCTCCTGTGTCTTAGTCATCCAGAATTATTTCAATGAAAAATTGCAGTGTTGCCAAACATTCAGTGGAGCTCTTCCAATTGACTGTTAGAAATTCAGTTCCATTTCTGGTGCATTCGCACATTCATTTAAAAAAAAAGACAATTCCTAATTCCGCCTGCATTTCAGTGGGTCACATTGGGGCCTGTTTTGTCTTGTTCACCCATAGTAATTTCAAATAAAAATAGCAGTGCTGCAAAAAATAATTGCATTTATTTCAATTGACTTTTAGAAATTAATTTATATTTCTGCTGCATTTGCAAATTCATAAAAAAAAAAAAACTGCTCCTAATTGCACCTGTATTTCAGTGGATCACGTTGGGGCCTCCTGTGTCTTAGTCATCCATAGAAATTTCAAATAATAATTGCAGCGTTGCCAAAAATTCAGTGGAGCTCTTCCAAATGACATTCAGTTCCATTTCTGGTGCATTTGCACATTCATTTAAAAAAAAATGAAAATTCCGCCTGCATTTCAGTCACATTGGGGCCTGTTTTGTCTTAGCCATCCACAGTCTCAAATAAAAATAGCAGTGCTGCAAAAAATAATTGCATTTTTTTCAATTGACTAAGAAATTTATATTTCTGCTGCATTTGCATTTTTTTTTTTAAAAAAAAAGTTCCTTATTCCGCCTGCATTTCAGTGTGTCATGTTGGGGCCTCCTGTGTCTTAGTCATCCATAGTAATTTTAAAAAAAAATTGCAGTGTTGCCAAAAATTAAGTGGAGCTCTTCCAATTAACTGTTTTTGAAATTCAGTTCAGTCCAATTTAAATTCAATTCCATTTCTGGTGCATTTGCACATTCATAAAAAAAAAGACATTTCCTAATTCCGCTTGCAATTCAGTCACATTGGGACCTGTTTTGTTTTAGCCACCCATAGTAATTTCAAATAAAAATTGCAGTGCTGCAAAAAAATAATTGCATTTCTTTCAATTGACTGTAAGAAACTACTTTATCTTTCTGCTGCATTTACACATTAATTTAAAAAGCAAAAATGTTCCTAATTCCACCTGCATTTCAGTGGGTCATGTTGGGGCCTCCTGTGTCTTAGTCACCCATAGTAATTAAGCAAAAAAAATTGCATTTCTTTTAATTGATTGTAAGAAATTCCTTTATCTTTCTGCTGCATTTGCACATTCATTTAAAAACAACAAAAACTGTTCCTAATTGTGCCTGCATTTCAGTGTGTCACGTTGGTGCCTGTTGTGTCTTAGTCATACCAATATTGCCACCAATTTTGGAAAAAAGACCCAACCCGAGCTACACTAAGAAGGCTAGTTAATATTTAGTCTCACTGCCTCTAGTACCCAGGTGCCCAACCTGCGGCCCTTTGGGTGTTCCTTGGCGGCCCCCCTTGGTTTTTCACTTGCGGCCCCCGAAACCAAACTGTTAATGCATAGGGCATAGGAACTCACCAGTCCTTTCCCAGGATCTTTTTTGGGAGGGAAGTGGAGGAAGGGACTCACTCTGGCTGAGAACATGAAAGCCAATCAGCAACCCACACAACGCCTGATCAAGTCCTCACCTCACCAAGAATATCCCGTTCTAAGAAGATGTGGGCCTATGCTCCCACTATTCCACCAATGAACGGGGGATTATTGTATGTGGCACATAACCTCAGAATAATGGGATATAATCTTTGATGATATATATGACACAAAATGTGCATTACCACATTACAATGTTCCCTAATGCTTCAAGTATCATTAAAAACAAGTTTGTTATTAAAAAAAAATATGTCTTCTAGCTCTGCCTGCTATATTTTTTTATTATAAAATGCTTATACAAGTCAGTATAGATTGAAAATGTTATGTGCGGCCCTTTAGTGATGCTGAGGGCCGCACTTGTGGCCCTCCATATCAACTCAGTTGACCACCACTGCTCTAGTGCATTCTCGTTTAAATACAATGAATTGAACAAAATCTCTGAATTCTGGCTGAAACATTGGGCCAGTAAAACATTTTTCCCCAGACCCATGAAGACTATGGCTTCAGTGTGTGAATAATTTGGATATTTGCAATTACAAACAGCTAGTCTTGAAATGTCTTGATTTTTGTATCAATGTCATCTGATCTGCTCATAAATATTACTCAATTGACTTGTTACCCATCGATCTTTCTATCCACAGTATGTCTGTCCATATAACAGTGAGCATTAGCGCCAATAACATTGATTGTAAGTGTTTGCCAGTGTCTGCCCAACAATGGCCGTCCATCAATGTTTACCTATTAATAGTTGTCTGTCATTGTCTGCTCTTTGTCAAGAAATTGTTTGAATGTAGAAGAATTGAACTGAAGTATTGATCTGTTTTGCTATCAACCTCCTATAATTTCCAGCACAGAAACACTATGACTGGGAGAGGGAAGTTCATCACATTGCCCCAATGAGTGCTATAGTCGAAAATTCTTTGGGACAGTTTCTTGACCAAACTGCACCGCTGCAGAAGATCAAGTCTGTGGATCACAAAAAAACAAAAAGTTCTTGTAAGTTAGAAAGTTTGCCATTCAAAAATAGTTTCCCCTCAGTGGAACTTTACTTGGAACAATGGGCAGTGGAGTCTAGTAAGTGTGTCTTGTGTATCAATTCTTTAATAATAAAGATCACAGTAATTTTTACATAATATACAATAAAAGTAAATATAAATATCACAAATCACATTGAGAACATGGAAATCCAATAGATTCACTTATTATATACCCACAAATACAACATAGAAGTGCATAATTCAATTGCTACATGTTTCACTTCTTCGGCCGGCAAGCCGCCAAGGGAGAGACATCAGCTACTTGCCAGCTGCATGTTTGGGATCCCAGGTATGGGATTACAGAACAGGAGCCATCACAAGTGACAGAAACCGGCCTCACATCTGAATGACTAGAGGAGAGACCACCACACTGACTACTGACTGACTAAAGGAGAGACCACCACACTGACTACTGACTGACTAAAGGAGAGACCACCACACTGACTACTGACTGACTACAGGGTAGACCACCACACTGACTGACTAAAGGAGAGACCACCACACTGACTTCTGACTGACTACAGGAGAGACGACCATACTGACTACTGACTGACTACAGGAGAGACCACCACACTGACTACTGACTGACTACAGGGTAGACCACCACACTGACTACTGTCTGACTAAAGGAGAGACCACCACACTGACTTCTGACTGACTACAGGAGAGACCACTAACGAGCCGCAGTGTTGGAGAATGCGATCATGACTGAATAGCCTCCCCTATATAGGAGAGCATATATGACTCCTGTTGCCGGGTCCTGGTCTACCTGCCTCTGTTCAGCAACTAAGGAAATCCACAAGTATCCACATATATCCTATGCTGAGATCCATACATATTCTGAGGTTCACAGCCTGATGAAGCCCAAGGGGTGAAACATGTAGCAATTGAATTATGCACTTCTATGTTGTATTTGTGGGTATAAATTAAGTGAATCTATAGGATTTCCATGTTCTCATCTTTTATAAATGTGATTTGTGATATTTATGTTTACTTTTATTGTAACACACATTGTGTAACAATGGCTGTGATCTATATTAGTAAAGAATTGATACACAAGACATGTTTACTAGACTCAACTGCCCAATTTTCCAAGTAAGGTCCCACTGAGGAGAAACTATTTATAGAATTTTTTTGGGATGGGAATGGTAAGGCCATATATCCAATCTTAATCCTAATTTGTATAAATTAGAAAGTTTACATATTTGTTTATAAGTGTGTATATAACAGTCTATACAGATTCTCACTTTAAACAAATGTACTGGCGATAGTGTTTAACAAAAATAGGCTAGCTGGTTTTAGCTGTGTCATCAGCGCTTTTCAATATGGATGAAAATAGATCCATTCTTTATCTGTGCAACTAAGCTTCTCCAAAGCGATGCAGAACAGGAAATTGATCTCTTGAATTTCATATCCTGCAATGGACTTTCAGATATGTTAGGGACGTCAGTGCAGCAGAAGCAATGTACCACCCCCATCCTCTCAATGGGCAAACATAATACCCTCAATGCCATACACCATAAATATTACAAATCTGTGTATCATATGTGATAAGAAGGTAGATGACCTAATTTCCTTCAATGAAAACTAACATAGGAGAGAATGTAAGGACATTTTTTATATCTTCTTATGCTTTTGGCTTTAAGATTGCTTTTAGGCCAATACAAGGCCTGTCAGTAAATAGGAGTAGTGTTGAGCTCGAATATTCGAATTGCAAATATTTTTCGCGAATATCAGCAATTTGAAAATTCACAAATATCTCGAATATGTCTGCGGATATTCGTTCTATGGCCATGTACTGTTAAAATCATATTCGCATTTCGAAAATAAAAATAGCATGTGACCATTCATTTAATTTTATTTTCGCAATGTGAATATGATTTTCGCAATACATGGTCATACCACGAATATTTTAATTAACATGTGATTAGAAAATTCACAATCAATACTAATCAGGAGGTTGCTGATCTTTGTAGCAATCTAAAATATTTTTGAAGGTTGTTTGTGCCAATGGCCAACACAAGTAACACAGTAAGACACTAAGCTTAGGTTCACACAATTGATTACAGGGCAGGTGCTGCACAACAGCCACCATGTAACCAAAACCGCACCACTGCACCACCAGAAAGCAATCAAGGCAGAGTACATAGTGTAGATGCTGTATATGCTGTTTTTCCCTCTTTTTACATCTGATTGTTTTCCCTTTAAACAAAAAAGTAATTACTGTATTTTTCAGACTATAAGACATACTTTTCCCCCCAGAAATTGGGGGGAAAAAGTACCCTCAACTCATGGTCCAAATGCAAGACCCCCGCCAGCTCTCCTGGCAAGGATATTAGCCGGGGAGATGGAGGAGCTGTCAGATGAGAGATTCGCCCATGGCCGGATTTCACATCTGAATCTGAACCCAGAGCCCGATGAAGAGAGCGATAGATAAACCTATCTATCTCTCTCTCCGTGTCTGTGTAAGCTGCAATCACTGCAGTTTCCACTGACACAGCCAGAGAGGGAGAGTAGATCTGCAGCCGTTCCCCCCGCGGTGAAGAAGATTTATTGATCTTATTCACTTGAACACTTCAAATTTTTTTTTCTAAAAACTGGGTGCGTCTTATGGTCCGTTGCATCTTATAGTTCGAAAAATATGGTACTGAACATCACTTCCTGTATTTCACCATCATCACTTCCAGGACCGTGAAGGAGAAAAAGAAGGGCCATAAATTCATAGATTCGTTAGACGGAGGGACCTTGATGGACTCATGGACACCATGGAAACATGGTTTAGCCAGTAGCCAACTGAAGAGGTATTCTCTCTACTCCTTCTGCCATTCCTTTTCCCCATATGAGTGCTGCATTTATATCTATCTGTATAATTTAGCTTCTTTTAGAAATGCAGAAAGTCCACTGTTAAAATATTAAAGCGAGATCATGGCATTAAGCAGAGGCAGTTAGCATTTTCCGAAGTAAAGGTCTACAACGGAGAGCTCGGTGCCATGTCAGATTTCTTCTAGCCGGATCATGTAAAGTAGAAATCATCACTGTTTCCTTTCGAGATAAAATTCCCATTTTCATTTATGATATAATTTATCTCTTTATTATTCATTATGTATAAACACAATCTAGATGTATCAAAATTAAGACTGGAGGGATACACGCAGCTGTGCAACACATTTCATAAAAATATGCCAGCGCTGCTGTCTTGTTGCAGGAATTAATATTAAATACATCACAAAATAATGTTGTAAAGTGACACGGCACAATAAATATACAATATACCTTGCTTTAAGGTAATAATAATGTGCTATTTAACAACACCAGCCATGATAAGTACATGGTGCTAAGCACTCTGCTAATATACTGCTGACATAAAACAATAACACAGCTTTCCAATGGGTCGTGATTTCCATCTCTGCTCTCATTTTATAAAGCATGCTACAGCACTGCAGAACCTATGTATGGAAAAACTGGATTTTGGTATGTTGAGTTTACAACATTGCTATGTATATAATCATTTTCCTAATACAGAAAAGGAGTACAGCATGTTAACCGCCTGGTACGGTCATTTTTTCAATATTAAAATGTTTCAAAATATCATCGAATTCTGCCTGGAAATCGGCTACTAATGTGCTTATTCCTTTACCCCCCTGGGCGTTACGGCTTTTTCCCCGGCATCCGCCGTGATTGCCAGCTGCCCCCCCCCCGACCTTCTACACACCGCCGTGTGTAATAGTGTGGGGAGAAAGCATTTCACTGAAAGCATCACAACAAGCAGCAACTCTGGGAAGTTAGGTGGGAGAGTAACTCCCCCTCCATACTAACTTAGGAGGGATGGGGCATTACTCGCACATCATTTGCACAAGCGGGGTGGGAAAAAAGGAGGGACATTACACTTACATGATCATTCCGGAAGTGAGTGTCTCTATATTTGGAACGCAGAAGTGACACTCCACACCGGCACTTTGCCATTCCATATACAAGGAGTTAGGCTTTGCAACATCATGTCTGTGGTTACGGATCAGAAAAGGTTGAGAACCACTGCTCTAAATGCCCCCACACACGAAACGAGTGGGGGCCGACAGAGAAGGACAGATCAGCTCTGGAGAGCAGCGTGATGACATCATCACGCTGCTCTCCAGAGCTGACAGCATTGGCCGGCACCCTTTGTGTGCCAGCCGTTAGCTTCAATGAAGATGCCAGTCTCCATTGAAACTAACGGCATCGGCCAGAGAATATCGGACATGTCCGTTCTCTGGCCGGCCGAGCTGTGGGGCGTCAGGTATCTGTCACCCAATGTGGGCGCCCCCAATCGGCAAAATTGGCCGCTACTCGGTGCGTGTATGGCTAGCTTAAGGTAAATATTTGGTCACCCATTATTAGAGGAGACTTCCAAAATGCACCATAAGTTTCCCACCATCAGTGACTCCTACATATTAGAGATCGTCACATTTTTCCAAAAATTTTACTAGTTCCACTTCCACTGAGTTGTTTCCACAACAATTCTTTATTCAAAAGAACCACCATATCCCACCACCATAAGGTGTGGGACGGCCTAGGGTGGGCTTGGTGGGAAATTAAAATATTTTGAATTGGATTAAATAAAAAAACCTGTATCCAGTACAATACAAGGCATAGCTGAAGGTATTGGTGGCCATTTTGTTGAAGACAAAATTGTGTCTGATTTTATTGTGATTGCCCTAGGGCGTTGTTTAACCTCCCTAGTGTTACGGGGCTTTTTCGAGCCTTTTTTCATGGCGCAAAATGCCTCTTCCTGGGCAATCGCTGTGACTGCCCACTGCCCTCCAGGCTCACTACACACTGCCGGTGCAAATAAGAAACTGATGGTGTGTGCGGGGGAAAGCAACACCCCCTCCATTTACATGTAGGTCTATGGTGCTGGGACCGGAAAAGCTCTGTGAGCCTACAGCTATGCAGAAATGCTGTAGGCTCACGGAGAGCCAGCAATTGCGCTCGATTCCGGTCCAAGATCAAACTTCACCCATACTGGCTTCGGGCATAACACCCAAGAGGTTAAAGAAGTGTGCTACAGGTAGTGATGGCCCG
>CM070038.1:14670535-14710165 GCA_036250615.1 Ptychadena robeensis | reverse complement strand
TTTTTAATGTTCGCCTGCCCATTGAAGTCTATGGGGTTCGCCGACATTTGCGGAGGTTTGTGTTCGCCGTTCGTGAACAGCAAATTCCGTGTTCACGACATCACTACTGATCAAGTTAATCCTTGAGATACCTTAAAGCTGGGAGCACACATGTAGATATGGGTCAGATCAATGGCCGCTTCGAGCACCATGTGCGC
Source organism: Ptychadena robeensis (assembly GCA_036250615.1). Taxonomy (NCBI): domain Eukaryota; kingdom Metazoa; phylum Chordata; class Amphibia; order Anura; family Ptychadenidae; genus Ptychadena; species Ptychadena robeensis. The sequence goes on along the minus strand of CM070038.1, from coordinate 14,709,968 downwards.
TCACGCCCATCTATCTGGCCCATATCATATGCGGCCATCCCTGTTTTCGAGCGGGATTGATTTATCAATGCTACTTGAAAACAGGGATATCGGACATGGTTTACAGCGGGGTCTCAATACAAAGCATCGGCTAAGCTGCAGACACAGCAGTGCTATCGGGCAGCAGCTCAGTGACATTATCACGCTGCTGCAGGGAACTTGGAACGGCTCCTCTATCGTGTGTTCCCTGCTTAAGACCTTCTAGATATAAATATATATTAGAATAAAGAGGTGTTAAGAGGGGTTTGGGGTTGAAAACAAGTTGGCCATGAATCTTATCCTTCCTCATTCACCATGCTATACTTCTGAAATGTGTTATTTTTGGAGAAAACATTTGTGGGCTTACAATGTTTCTTTTCCACACATGGACATGGACAGAAATGTCTAGTACATAAAATATCTCAGTAATATTTCACAAACAATGTACTATATTGTAGCATATGTTTACACAGCGTGATCAACACATTAGCTTGCAGTGCACGTATTGTGAAAGGGTGGACAGTATACATTATACAGCATGGCTGAAACTGACACTGCTTGCAATAAAGTTGGATTTATTCCTAAATTCTTATGTCATTTGTCTTCATATTATCGTATTCTTTTACATAATAATGTATGAAAAGGGAGAAAGGCTTGGACAGTCTGTGAATTGTTTATCTGTGTAAATGGACAAATATAGTTTACCATAACTGAATTCTTTCTACCTGACTGGCATGCGTACTCTCGCGTTTTTTTTATAACTGCGCCACGGGCAATCGCCGCTGTGTCTTTCTGCCCGCCAGGAGGTCCTGTGCATAAGTCAGGCGTCACTGGAGCCGTTGGAGTTATGCTGAAAAAAGGTGACGCCCCTCCATTTACATGGAGGTCTATGGCGCCGCCTACCCACCGCTGACGCGATCGCGGGAAGACCGAATTAACTCGGGCCAAACACCCAGAGGGTTAAATACTTTTTTAGTAAACTGAAGTGTACATTGAGGAAAGTACTGCTTCTGATTATTCATTTTCATATTAGCTCTATATAATGAGTGCTGGATGTACTTCTAATTCAAACACCAGTCGGCACCAGGAGCATAAGGGCTTTTTTCCACAGGTGAAGTTGGCCGCAGGGTGCCACGACCCCGCCAGCCGCTTGCGGCTGAAAAAGATCACGAGCAGCTGCACAAGTGGGGACAGCCCCATTGAAAACAGTGGGTGGCCGCCTTGCGCAGCTAAGAACCATGCGGCCATGCGGTCAAATTCGACTGTGGGGACAAGCCCTTAGGAGCAGGCGGGGTGCACTCCTCTGTCCTTCCCTTATTAATTGTAGGTGGGGGGCCCTAAATAGAGGGGATTACTGGGCTACCCCATAGTGCTGACCCTGTATGTAGTAATGCTAGCTCACAAAAGGCCTTCTTACTCAAACTAGGCTATTTTAACAACAGTTTAACCATATCTTAAGCCCCCCCATACATGTTTAGATTTCTATCAGATTTTTCGGCCAATTGACCGTGCGTGATGATGTCAGCCGAGTAATTGGGTAAAAATCATTCGGGCATCCTTTGTGTGCCAGCACTAAAGGTATGTCTCCTCTGTTCTCTTTCAGCCGATCGAGCTTAAAATGATAAATCGGGACAGAATCGGCCGCCAAATCAATCTAAGCCATTACGGACATGTCCTTAATTCTTGCATTGGTTTAATTACTTTCCCTGTGTTCTCGGCTCCCCGCCAAAAAAATGCGCTGAAAACACAGAGGAGACACATTACCTGTCTGCAGCAGCGGCTGTTCTCGTGTTCTTCTGCCGGTGGATCAGCAGAACAAGAACAGCTGCTGCTGCTCATTAGGGATGGACCGAACTGTTCGCCAGAGAACAGTTCGGCGGCGAACGGGGCATGTTCGCCCATCCTCTCGCATGCCGGTCTTGTAGTGAAAAATCTGGCCTGGAGCAGGAAGTGACGTCAGTGACGTCACATCCTGCGCCCGTAACCAGGAACTATGCGTTCCAGGTTGCGGTCCAAGGACCGGATGTGACGTCAGTGACGTCACGTCCGGTTTTTCCGATTCAAATTCCCCGCCTAGAGGCGGGGAATTTGAATGTGTCCGCGAACAGGGCGGACGGCGGACTTATTTAAAAGTCCGACCCGCCCGTTCGCGGACAGTAAATGGCGATGTTCGCCCATCTCTACAGCTCATACCTTTGGCAGGGATCTGACGAAGCAGAGAACACAGAGGAGACATGCCCTTTCTTTGGAGGAGGAAAGTAATTAAATCAATCTAATAATTATGGTCCGTAATGGCTAAGATCGATTTGGCGGCCAATTTCTGGCCCGATTTACACTTCGAAGCTCAATCGAATGAAAAATCTAAATGTGTATGGGGAAGCCACAAGGCCGCTGCTGGCTATTGCCATTTTAGATGTGATGTCGACACACTATTGTTATAAACAAGACAAAAAAAAGTTTAAGTAACAACAGGTTTACCTGACTTTTATCCTATCACCCCCCCCCCCCTCAATGTAACAGCTAGTTACTATCTCTTTAAGGAAATATGTTAAGGAAAGCTAGCCATAAACGGTTCAACTTTTGCTCAAACGTCCTTGTTTCTGGACACCTCTTGGATCCTAGTGTGCAACCCTCAGGGAATACTGTACCCTGGCTTCGAGCCAGAAATCTAGTCATAAGTCAAAACTTTGGTTGTATGTAAAAATGAAAATTTTGGTCGTATCTCGCGTGTCCCCTGTATCTAGAAAACCATCAGATACTTGTACGATTGACTAAAACTTACCAAGATGTCTGATCACAGTTTGATCAAATTTATCTTTAATTTCGAACATAACATATTTGGTGTGTGGGAAATAATTTCTGTTCGATCCATTTAAAACAATTGTTTTTCTGGTCCATCAAATGGAAATATCAAACAGTGTATGGCCACCATAAATCTGACCTACCGCCTCACTGGGCACTGTACAGTTAATTAGCACTGCTAATAATTAGGCAATCACTGCTCAAAATTTAAAAAAAAACATTTTCCTTACAGCAGGAGAGGCGAATTTCAGGCTCTCCCCTCCCGCTGTGTGACATACCTGTCGCGGCGAGGTTGTAAACAATTACAGCAGGGGCATCTGGGATGAAGTCGGTAGTCTCATGTGAATTGCAATGCAGCTTCACATCTATAGAATCTAATGTGATGTAATCTAAGCTCCATCTAGTGGCTGTTTTATAGAATAACAGCTCCCTAGTCAGAATTAAGTATTCCTGAAGTGTGGGTGGAACTGCTTCTCTCTGTCCTTAATAAATATGATTTCTCCAGGAATGAGGAAGTGAGGAAGGTGAGTACTTTTTTTTTATTCTGGAGCAGTTTTCACAGATGTATACTGCTGACAGGTGAGTATTAAATTCAATGTAGTGTATGTGTCTTTTTTTATTTTGAGTATAGAACCGCTTAAAGGCATTCAAATAGTTGGTTTACGATGCACCATTTGCACTATACACATATCGGATTTTTTTTCTGTTTCTGGGAGGCTGGCAACTGTCAGACGCCCTATGATCGTCCGTCTGTAAACACCATTTAAAAACCATATAAGAAAGTCTAGCAGTCACAATATTTTTAGGGGAAAACCATGTTTTCTATTACAAATTAAATGGTGGGTAGTTTGAAGATTCAGGTTGATCAGTTGACTTGCTATAAATATATTTTTTGGGGGAAAGTTATGGGGATGTTGAATGCATAGGTTCAAATATTTGTCATTATTTAAATACTATATATACATATGCAACAATTTTACTAATATACATTGTGTACACCTGACAGGTCCACCGGAATGATATAACTCTACCACAGATGGTGATCCACAGTTTTGTCCTATAGTGCTGCAAAAACAGGTGTATGGCTAATTGAGATAGATAGGCAGTTGTAAGTTTTATGTGAGAAGGATGGCTTTTGTTAAATAAAAATGCCTACAAGGCAAAGCATTTGTTCATCTGATTTAAAAGTCAAATTCTCCACGTGTTCCCACTGACTCATTGCTGTATTTTCAATGCTCCAACAAATGAAGAAGATTCATCTCTATAACTCTAAAACTTCATATGAAAAATGTTTGCCTAGTCATGTCCTAAACAGCTTTTTAGGACTATCGAAGCCACAAACGCAGCTATGACTGCATAGTCAAGGCATTTCTCTAATTGCCTAATTAAATTATCACAGTCACTTAAAAGAATGAGAATTGATTAAGACTCAGTAATTACTTCCTGCCATGCTTCATTTGTATAAAATAAAGGAGGTACATTTTTTTCTTAAATGATTAAGCTGGAAGCAGATATTTCAATAATCAAAATCAGGAATTTTAATTGGATGGTGACTGAAGGATACATTATGAGCTAAATTATATATAGATACACACACATGCACACACCAGTTTTATCTTAATGTAAGTGGCAAGAATAAAAAATTAAGGAGTTTGTTAGTAGCTCATGCTGCACAGATACCACACACATGTTTAATGGGTACGGACCTTTATAAGATATAAAGGGACCATACAATAAGAATAGCTTTAGGTCAAAAGGGTTGTATTTTTACATTAGAGCCCCCCATAAGATCACTCCATATAATTTCCATTAGATCTACCAACAGCTATGTAGTGCCGGGTGCTCGAATACCAAAATGTTGGAAGTAGTAATATCAATCGCTACGTAGTGGCCGTGTCCCTCAACTATTAAGAATACATAGTGAGTGGAAGTGGTAATTCATTGCTATGTAGTGCTGGGTACTCCGTGATAGAATACATAGTGATAGAAGGTATATATCACTGCACTGCTATGTGTTTCAGTGTCCCCCTTATAGAATATATGAGTGATTGGAAGGATTATCACTGCTATTTAGTGCCGGGGCCTCCCTGATGAATCAATAATGATTGAAGATATATAGCACTGCTAGTATATAGGCCGCAACTCCCTGATAGAATACACAGTGTTGAGGTGTATATTCACTGCTATGTAGTCCTGGGTCCTCCCTCACGAATACATAGTGATTGGAAGGTATATTATTGCTATGTTAGTGCCAGGTCCTCCCTGATAGAAATACATAGTGATTGGAAGTTATATATCACTGCTATGTAGTGCCGGGTCCTCCCTGATAGAATACATAGTTTTGGAAGGTATATCACACTGCTATGTAGTGCCGGGTCCTCCCTGATAGAAATACATAGTGACTGGAAGGTTATATCACTGCTATGTAGTGCTGGGTGGGTCCTTCCTGATAAAAATACATTTGGAAGGTTAGGGTCCTCATATTACATGATTTAGGTACGAAGAATTTTAATTGAATTGTATGGTAGATTGTAAGGTTGTACATTAGGGGGGGCTTAACATTCCTTTACTTGAAAATCTAATGGACATAGTGACACAAGCAGTAGTAATTAGCATTAGTACAGAGGTTTTGGGTACAATTGACAAGAAATTGATATGCTGAGTATTGTTAGAATGTATTGATACAATGTTTAAATGATGGGTTACAACTTACCTGTCAAGTTTCCCTTTCACAAGAAGGAAAGATTTACCAGAAGTCAGAAACTTACAGGCACCATGCAAGCCACCACTAGTGATGGACCGAACTGTTCACCTTCGAACTTCATTGCGAACATCGCATGTTCGCCATTTTCGCGAACATATGGCGAGTTTGACCCCCCCTATCTTTTTACTTGGTTTTAACTTTGACCCTGTGAGTCACAGTCAGCAACATAATCCAGCCAATCAGCACCCCCCACCTCACGGGACCATCCCACCCCCTACAGCATAGCAAGTAGAGACGCCATTTACATGCTGCTGGAGAAGAAGAATTCGATATCAGAGAGCTGCTGCGCTGCATGGGAACCATTAGCTAGGCAGTATTGTCTACTACAGTGTACTCTCCTCATTGCTCTTAGTCTGCTGTCAGGACAGATGTCCTGACAAGACCCGCAAAAGCCCCTTTTAGGGCTATTTTTTTTGCTACCCTGTTGCCTGCTGGCTGGCATGCCAGGCGGCTGCCAGTGATTGTTCAGCACATATTACACAGTGCCTACTGCCCGTGCTCATACCGGTGGCCTTTGTTACCCCAGGGATTTTTCACCCTATTGTAGGGGGATATTAATAATATTGCACGGCTTTCCGTCCCTTACACGCCTGTGCCACCTGTGTGTGCCCAGTGGCCCAGCCACATTTACTGGTGGCAGGGGTAATACCCAGCAATTTATTTTTTACCCTATTAATAAGGGTATTACTACATAGTGCACGTGCTTTCCATCACCATCCATTACAAGCCTTGTGCCAACTGTCCATATCCACCATCTGTCTGCCTTACGACCACACCACACCAGTGTCCTCCATACTGACCATCACCACCATTGTCCTCCATATTGACCATCTCCCCCAGTGTCTGCCACACTGTCCATCTCCACCAGTGTCCTCCATACTGACAATCTCCCCCAGTGTCCTCCACACTGTCCATCTGCAACAGTGTCCTCCACACTGACCTTCTCCCCAGTGTCCGCCACAACTGACCATCCCCCCCTAGTGTCTGCCACACTGATCATCTCCCCCAGTGTCTGCCACACTGACCATCTCCCCCAGTGGTGCTGCCACACTGACCCATCTCCCCAGTGTCTGCCACACTGTCCCATCTCCACCAAGTGTCCTCCATACATGAAACAATCTCCCCCAGTGTCCTCCACACGTCCTTCTGCACCATTGTCCTCCACAAACTGTCCCATCTCCACTAGTGTCCTTCCAGACTGACCAATCTCCTCCCCCAGTGCCTCTCCCACACTGTCCCATCGGACAACTAGTGTTCCTCCACACTGACCATGCTCCCCCATTGTTCTGCCACCACATGACCAATCTCCCCCAGTGGTCTGCCACACTGACCAATACCATCCACCCCAGTGTCCTCCACACTGACCATCACCACCAGTGTCCTCCCACACTGGACCATCTCCCGCCCCCCCCAGTGTCCTCGCCACACTGTCCGATTCCGAACCAGTGTCCCTCCCATACTGGGCAACTCCCCCAGTGGTCCTCCACACTGTCCCATAGCCTGCACCATGTGTCCCTCCACACTGACCATCTCCCCCAGTGTCTGCCACAACTGACCATCTCCCCACCGGTTGTCCTCCACACTGACCCATCCACCACCGAGTGGTCCTCCACCACTGACCATCCCCCCCAGTTGTCTGCCACCACTGCACCATTCTCCCCCATTGTCTGCCACACTGACCCATCTCCCCCAGTGTCCTCCACCACTGACCATCACCACCAGTGTCGCTCCACACTGACCATCTCCGCCCAGTGGTCTGCCACACTGGTCCCATCTCCACCAGTGTCCTCCCCACCTGACCACACAACCACCATGTGTCCTCCACACGACCATCCAAACCACCAGTGTCTGCCACACTGAACCATCACCACGCAGTGTCCTCGCAAAACTGACCATCCCCCAGTGTCCAACCATGTTGTTTAGTGCTCCCAGCTCAAATCCATGACTATCATTGTAGATTCCTGTGCGGATTAGTGTGTGAAAAAAAATTCTTGGGATTTTTTGTCCATTGATTCCGCCCTCTGTCATGTCATTGACCGATGTGTGTAGAATCCCTTGAAACACTTTCCCAACACTATTGTGGCCAGAAAAGGTCCCTTTGTTTTTTAAAATTCGCCTCCCATTGAAGTCAATGGCGGGTTCGCCAGATCGCCGGGTTCGCGAACTTTTGCGCTAGGCTAGGCGAACGGCGACCGCGCAATTCCGGGTTCGCGCCATCACTAGCCACCACTTCTGCATTCCAAAAGACAAAGTGACACTCTCCTGACAGGGTAACATTCCCACCTCATACATTCTCCAGGCCAGCAGGAAGGTAAACCCTTGCCCCGGCTAAACCTTGTAGCCCCCACCTCTTACTTCCTTCTCTTACCATCCTTCCAGATAAGTATTCCCATGATCTCTGTAAATATTTGCAATTGCCGGGTACAACTGAGCCTACCGACATAGAGCTATGGGACAAATATAATCTGGGTTGGGGGCAGCTAAAATGGTGTACTTGACACTTACTTGTTCCTAAACCAGAAGTGCCGTCTTCCTGCCTGTGCCCGATAAAGCACTTGAGATTGGGTGTCTTTACCTGGTCTCTAGTGAAAATAATTCTTCCTCCAGCTGGACCAGGCGCAGAAAGTTTACAGGCTTCTTCTCGCCAGCGAAGGGGGCAGGTCAAATACCCATACCGGATCTATAAACTCTTGACAAAAGGCAAAGCACAGTATACTGGAAGGTTGTACTTGTCTTCTGTTACCAAATATACACAATTGTCCTGAAAGTACAAATATATATCTATATAATATATATTAAGATTGGCTTCCTCCACAGATGGTAACCTCCAGGAATTGAGCAGTTTCCACAAGAGACGAGACGTTGGTGCATTACGTGGGCTCTGGTGCTTTGTGTTGTTGATTAAATTGTTAGGAAAGGCTCTGAATGTTTCTATGTATGTCTGCCCTTCCAGCTTTGCCTCAGCATTAAGGTCTCTGTATTATGCTCAACACTGACTTCCACTGGCATTCCTGGGCTATAGATTACTGTCTGTGTTCTGAAACTCTGCTTACCCCTTATCAATACCTGTCTGCTGGACTCTCCTGCGAATGGACCTGTACCTGTGCTGTCTGCCCTGTTTCAGTGTCTGGCTGATGACGCCTGTGTCTCTGGTGCCTTCCCTGCTGTCCCCTGGACTCGTGTGCCTACCCTCCCTCAAGAGGTAGCGACCTAGTGTTCCCCTCTGGAAAGTCTAAGCCCCCAAAAAAACGTTTTAACCCCCTAGCGTTAGCGACGGCACAATCTCGTCCAGCGCTGCACATTTTGCACTATTGCACTGGATGAGATGGTGCCATCCAGTGAAGATCAGGGCTCCGGCAACGCATACTTACAGTTTCGCGCTGTCCTGGTGTCCCCGATGTGACAAGCAGGCTTCTGAAGAGTGGCTTATCCTCCCCCGTCGCTTTCTGTGACAAAACACATTTCCAATTGTAATAAAAATGTTATTATAAACAAAACATAAATATAATGGTGTAAGAAAAAATTTGAATTTGTTTCCCTCCCCGTCACCATGCGGATGAGGGACTTCGGGATTTTAAAGGCAGTATCAGACTTGTATTTTACATAAATTAAAAGTAGGTTTATTGTGTTGATTAACACAGTATAAAGTTTTTGAATTTTTTTTTCACATAACAGTGTCAGTACAAATACATTACATCACCACAGTTACACATGTCTTTGATTCCTCGACATGTTTCACGTAGGTCGCTTTGTCAGGAGGTTTCAAAGTTTTAATATTGCATTTTTCGGGACTTCTGGAGACAGCGCATATTTAAGTATATATTCAAAAGGTAGTATTGGTATGAGAACAACCAGTGTTCTACTTACTATTAAAGTGAGGCTGATTGGTTTTAATGGCTATTGCTGCCAAATAATAGGTAATTTCCACTCTTTAGCTTGGACTCCAGAGCCCCCACGTACCGCGCCAGCAAACTGGTGATAGGGGGCACGGGGGGCGTAACAATATGTATTCTGTATTACAGGTTGGTTATCTGAGATTAGGCAAGCGGTGTAATTATGTATACACATTCAAGTCATAAATAGTCATTATTGGTAAGTGCATGGTATGTGCCATTGGTAAAGAGTGTTGTAGTGAGGGAGAAGGAAGAGAGTAACGATAGGAGATTAAGAACCAAGAAAGGGGCAGTACCAAGATTTAAAGTGTATGTTCAAGACTGTGTGTTTGTTGTGTGTGTGGCTGTGAGTGTATGGGGTGTATACTATGGGAAAATGATGATATGGTGTGTGAAGGTAGTGGTCAGTGTGTGTCAGTCTATCTGTGGATATATAGGAGTGTGTACTAAGGGTGAATGATATTACTATGTAGTGATGCTGTGTATGTGGATCAATAAGTGTTTAGTGTGTGTTTAGGTGTGCATGCTAAAACAGCCAAAACATGTTGGTTCTCTGTCGGATCCAATTCTGAGCCCCCGATCAATTGGACGCGATCACTCGGACAAGGTGGTATGCAGCGATCGGATCCTCTTAAGTGGCTGATTGATTGCAGCTCCCATTCCCGCTGAGATCGCTGGAATCAATTGGGTGAGTGATCAATTGGCCATGGAATCCGACACCTGTATGGCTAGCTTATAATGTCAGTCCTGTCCAATTGTTCAGGTCATCTATAGTATAAAAAACTGGGGTTGTCAAACTGTCCAGGGATCAAGTATACACAGTATATACAATATATGTACACAGTATTTGCATACTATATGGTCACATTGCTTACCTGTAATGGTAAAATAGTCTGTCAGTCCAGTCTTGTGTGGGAAAGAGGTGAGGCAGCTACACTATTGCCATCCCACCTCTCCCCTTAAATGACCCCCGCCGCGGGCATCAGATCACGCCACGCCAGATTGGCGCGTACGTGACTTAGAATGGCGACCGCGTACGGGCACGCATTCGTGTCCCGTGGTCGTGCCTTGATGACGTAGGCGCGACCAAGGAGCCCCCCCCCCCCAGTACCTGATGGCTGGATGGATTCCATCGGTCCGTCTGGCGCGCCCGTAGCCCCCCTTCCACCAGTGTAAGTGTAGGCGCAGGGCAGGGGTGCACCCAGATGTCCAAGTTTAAGGGATTAGATATAATAATAATAATAAAAAGTTTAATACTTAATTCTCTATGCGCCGTCCATTTCTTCCAGAGGTCCTGAATCACAAATTAAAGACATAATTATTATATAACATTGATGTGTATGGGTACCCCTTGTCACAGTTACAAATGCATTGTCATGTTTAAATTAAGGATTTTATCACCAAGTAATAAGTGTAAAATTTGCATATCATCTATTTAAAGGATTGGCTCGGGACGCTAGTTAATTTGTCGTAAGAATTATTACCACGGTCCTAAAATCAGCCGGGTATATGAAGACTCTAAACCCGGAGCTGGTTAGTTTACCAACAACGAGCTTCTGGTCTGTATAGTTTACTCTTTCCTACACTCACTGCTTATAGACTGTTTAGTCTTTGAGGAAGCACTTAAAATTCAGTGCTTCGTTTAGACCAGGTGGTTTGGTGGCATCCAATCTATGGATCCACTTCATTTCCGTTTGGAGTAATTGTTTGTTCCTATTTCCTCCTCGAATAGACGCATGTATGTGGTCTAGTGCCATAAATTTAACTACTTTTTTATAGTTATGTGCCGTTGATGTGTGGCGGGCTATTGGCGATGTTAATCGGCCATTCTCAATATCTTTAAGATGTTCAGACATCCGTTTAAAGAAAGGTCTTTTGGTCTTGCCAATGTAGAATGACCCACATTGGCAAGACAGGAGGTATACTATTCCCTCAGTTTTGCAGTTCACGTAGTGCTTGGGCTTAAAAATAAGTCCATTCGGTAAGGTAACTTGAGGACGGCAGTCCAGAAAGTTACAGTATCTACATGTCTTGGCCCCACAGCGGAAGGTGCCTTTATATTTGCACCGATCGCTGCGGAACTGCCCTTTGTAATGGCTGGCTGTTAGCCGATCTTTCAAAGATCTCGATCGTCTGAAGACGATTTCCGGATTGTTTTTAATGTGGGCTCCTATTGCTTGGTCCTCCAATAGGATTGACCAATGTCTATGTAGCACCTTGCGCAAGATTTTATGTTGTGCATTGTACTTAGTAATGAACTTAGTTGTTGGCTGAGTTTGGGATTTTGGTCTACCAAATATCAGTTTCTGTCTGGTCACCTTATTTGCTTTTTGAAAGGCCTTCTTTAAACTTGTGTTGCTGTACCCTCTTGCTTGTAGTTCATTTGCCTCTCTCTGGTAGTCTGTTGGGTTCGTACAATTTCGCTTTATTCTTAAATATTGCCCATAGGGAATAATTTTAAAAGGGGTTTTGGGTGGGAACTCTGTGCTAGTAGGATTGTGTTCCCAGCTGTTTCTTTCCTAAATAGTACTGAGCCCAAAGTGTTGTTATCATTCCTTTGTATCCATATGTCTAAAAACTAAATTTTATTTTCGTGGAATTGACAAGTAAAGTTTAGGTTGTTGATGTGTAGTTTTTCAACAAACCGGATCAATTCTTCTCTAGGGCCCTCCCAAATAAAGAAAACGTCATCTATGAACCGGAACCATAGTGGTATCCGGTTCATATCTTCAGTAAAAATATCGGTGCCCCATAAGGAGCGTTCCCAACCCCCCAGATACAGGTTGGCATAACTGGGGGCACAAGTGGTCCCCATAGCCACTCCCTGTATCTGGAGGTAGTAGGTGTTCTTGAAGACAAATAAATTTCTGGTCAGTATAAACTTCAACAGGTCCATTATGAATTGGTTGTATTGGGTTAGGTTTTCACTCCTTTCTTGGAGAAATTCACCAATGGTACGGATTCCTAAGGATGTGGTATACAGCTGAATAGGCCTTCAACATCAAGGCCTACCAGCAGTGAGTTGGAATTTATCGGTATACCCTCTATGTTTTGGAGGAGATGACGAGTATCCCAAAGGAATGATGGCAAGCTTTCCATGTGTGGCCTGAGGTATTGGTCCACGAGGAGGCTTGCATTGGAGGTCAGACTATTGATTCCCGATATTATGGGGTGGCCTGGTGGTTGTTTTAAGTCCTTGTGTACTTTGGGGAGGGCATAGAAGGTAGGTGTGGTGTAAGTATCAACAGCCAGAAAATCAAATGTCTGCTTGTCGATAGTATGTGCATTCCATGCCCTGTTAATCAGGGTCTTGTATTCACTAACAAAGTTTTAGATGGTGATTGGTAGTATTGGTTTATACCACTCTCTGGTTTTTAGCATGCGTAAGCACATCTGTTCATAGTCTGAGTTATCAAGGAGCACAATATTGCCCCCCTTGTCTGATGGCTTTATAGTCATGTTAAAATATTTTTCTAAAGTTTGAATAGCATCAAAGTGATAACGTTTCATGTTCCTTGGGTGTTGTCTAGGGAAAATGTTAAGTTTGTCAATATCAGCATAGACCCTCTGTACAAATCTATTAATAGTCGGGTTAAGAGGAGGAAATTTATGAGACCTTTTTCTAACTTTAGGTATGTTCGTCAAAGGGTCTATTAGTATGTCTGGTTCTGTAAGGTCTTCGTCCGAGTCGTCCTCATTGTCAGATTCACAGTCCTTATTTTCTGCAAGTAATTGGTTTAAATCCCTCAAAGCTTGAAATTCTGCAGTTGTCCAGGTGGAGTAGTCCGGAGTAGGTTGTGTGTACTCAGTTTTGTCATATTTCATTTTTAAAGTTAGGTTCCTACCGAAAAGGTGGAGATCTTTAAGTATTTCAAATTTATCCAACTCTTGTGTTGGGCAGAAACCCAGGCCCATACCCAGGGCCTCCTTTTCAGCCTTGTTTAGTATATGAGAGGATAAATTAATAATAGACAACTTAGTGTCGTCAACCTCATCTATGTGTGTTAGGGTTTCTCGATCCTCCCCCCTTCCCCTGTCTTGGTTGGTTCCGTCTCAGGAGGGGGGCTTGTCCTAAAAAAGTTTGTCGGTCTGGTTCCTGGTCTGCCCTACCTGTTGCCTGTGCCAAAGTTGCAGTTAGGAGCTCACCCTCAGATGTCTCTGATTGAGACTGAGGGGGGCAGTGTTTTGAAATCGTTCATACCAAATAAGTATTTAACCTCCTCGGTGTTTGGCCAGAGTTAACTCGGGCTGAGTTTCATGCACCAGTGGTGTGAAGGGGTGGGGGTTGGTGGCACCATTATAGACCCATAAAAAAAACGCACCACGTGCGCAACACCCAAAAGGTTAAGAGATTTTATCATTCAGATGATGCCTTTAATTCATTTTTTATGTAATTTTTTTTAACATAATTGTGTTTCAAACATTATTATATTCGGGATTACTAGATCCTTGTACGGACATATTTTGGGAAGTTACAGGCCTACAACATTAAAATATTCCATTGAAGTCTATGGTGCGCTTTTGGTATAGAAATCTGGAACTTGCAAGAGTGCTAGGGAGGTTAATAGAACAGCTGAATCACTTGACCCCAGTATGTCATACTTTACAGGAATGTTAAAAATGATGTATTTAATAAACAGGGGATGGCAAACATCTCTTTTTATTCTTTTAATCTTTTATCCTGCAAAGTCTGCTTTTAAATGCCACCGTAACCCAATGGAAACAAGAAACAAATAATGAAGTTACTAGAAACAGACTTACACACAGGAATGTTTCCCCAAATGGTAACTTTAACATAGGACTTGGGGATTACTCTCTACATAATGCATTTTCCTGAAACAAGTCTTTTTACAGGAGAAATCAAACAACTGAAGAGAAAAGTGTGTGTTATAGGATATGAGATTGCAAGCACAACACAGAAAAGAGTCATGTCAATAAATAAAGAGTATAGATGGTGGCAAAATGTTAACTACTGTATATACTCCGTATAAGTATAAGCCGCTCCAAATATAAGCGGAGGTACCAAATTTTATCTACAAAAACTTTGACTGAAGTATTAGCTGGGTGGGGGGTGTCAGCAGATACTTACAAAGTCAGATAGTGAAGTTTTCAAAATGAAATATCCAGTAAAAATTACTAAAATGTCCACAAGATGGCGCTTCTGCCAAAGTTCGTTTACATTTAACCAGCCCAGTGCAGCCTGGGAATACTGCAGATAGCCATATCTGCCAAATACAGAAGAAAAATCAGGCAGCCAGGAGAGGTGGGCCTACTTGTAGCTAAGGACCCTACAGTGGCCCTTATGGCTGCTATGGTGGTTACTAAGCCACTGGGTACATTCATTGCCCGCACTGGATACTGGAAGATGAAAGAGGCTGCAGGCACAGAGTAGAAGAGCATCAGACCACCCACAGACTCTGCTCTTCATTGAGTACATCAGCGGGCTCCGCCTCTCTAACAGCTCCTTCGCCTCCCATCTTGTTGCTGGGAGAGTTGGCAGGGAGCCATACTGGAATATTTTGGGGGGTGAAAAAATTTGGTCTTATAGTCAGAAAAATACGGTAAAATATACCAAAACCTACAATATAAGTTAAAGCTTCAAATAAGTGTCCAAGAAAATAAAAAGGAATTATAATTTGTACTAGCCAACATATATGTAGTTATCTACTCAGTAGTATAGCTCCAGGTACAACATTTAGTATATTATTTGTTAACAGTTAATAACATGTAATTTAAGCAAATATATTTGGAATATTTTATACTCCATTTCCTCTATAACAGCATGCTAAAATTTTTGTACAAAGTGACACAAATATAGCGAATATTATCGAAGTCTGAAATGACGTTTCAGCATGTGACTCACAACCCAACTCCACAGACCACAATCTCCTAAGCTGTTTTTAATTCCTTTCTTTTAGACCTTCTAACAGTAAAATGACTTAACATTTCCAGTTGATCTCATTTGCACATAATCTACTGTGATGGGAAATTTATGGAGAATTTCCAACACTGTATAATTAACCACATCATGTCAGAATTGGTTAGAAAGCTCTTCAGAGGCAGATTTTACAGGATCTGTTTGGTACCTGTCGCAAAGTGTTTTCCAGGAATTGTCATTGTCTTCTCTATAATTGAATTAACAGGGCACTAAAGCAGGGAACATAGGCATAGATATGGCCAGATCGATGGCCATCTCTCTGGCCCATATCTAATGCGACCATCCCTGCTTTCGAGCGTGACCAATCAATCCTGCTCGAAAACAGGGATATCGGACATGACCGTAATGTCCATTGCTTTGCATGGGGACTGCGGGGTCTCCGATCTGGACTGCTGGCGGGAACCCCAAACGGCTCCTATATCGAGCAATGTGTTCCCTGCTTAAAGACAATCAGATGCCTCCATCAATGTGCTCAACAATGAAACATTTGTATGCTTTCAAACAACTTGCTAGAAAGTAAAACAGTGTGTTTTTCAAAATAATATAATAATACTAATACTAATAATCTTCAGCAAATTTGGTGATGGTGTCATATTCAGAGGCAATTAACTCACAAATAAAGGACCATACTTTCCAGATTATAAGATGTACTCTTTTACCATTAAAATTAATGGGAAAGTGTCCCTGTGTCTTATGGAAAGTCCCAACCATCTTGGGAGCAATAGCTATGCATTCCAGGAGGCAGAAATGTGTCCCTCCAGCCAAGCCAAAGAGCCACTGCCAAGAAGGAGATATTATCTGTATTAGCACTAGTACTACCCAGTCTCTGAATACATTGACCAACTTATGGAGAGAGACATTTTACCATAAGATAGCATGAGTTGTGTATTTACATTAATATTCTGCGTTGCAATAATTACATTTTGTAACAAAGACTCATATCTCCTCCCATATGTAAATATCTACTCAAGTGCCAGATGTCAAATGTGTCTCTTCATAAGTTGGTCAGTGTGTTCAGATAATGGGTACTGATAGTGTATAAGCTCATGCTAAAGTTTCAGCCCTGACACTTTGCTGCAGCAAAATACTCCGGCCTGGCACTGACCTTTTGGCTGGAGGAATATAGAGTAAATGCTGCAGTCTTGCCTACTTTGCTGGAACATTCTGTATATTCAATTGATATCTAAATGGGCATGTCTCTGTTTTTTTCCCCTAATTTTCTCTCCAAACTTTGGATACGTCTTATGGTCCAGTGCGTCTTATAGTCCGAAAAACACAGTAGTCGACATTTTGCAACTCTAATTTTAACTTTAAAACTTCTTATATACCATAACCAATATTTAGAATGCACAAAGTGAAGCTCTTGTCGTGAAGTTTTCCATATGCATCTAAATGCAAATTTCCAGATATTTTTTATTGCTTAGTAGGAAATAATGGAGGAGTTTTGTGCTTTGTTGCTCTTGCTCTTATTTTGCC
Organism: Ptychadena robeensis; assembly: GCA_036250615.1. Lineage (NCBI taxonomy): Eukaryota > Metazoa > Chordata > Amphibia > Anura > Ptychadenidae > Ptychadena > Ptychadena robeensis. Next base: position 14,693,077 of record CM070038.1, on the reverse strand, counting down.
TATACTAAATAAAACATTCCAATCCGCAACGTATATAGTTGCGCATTGGACCTAGCTCTTAAAATAAACAGGTACAAAATAAAACAAATACGTTAAATAAGAAATTCCAATTGTTCTTGTGTATAATACGACTTGTAATGTTTCCAATTATTTCATAATGCGTTTTCTATAATACGAAATGTAACCGTTGTTAATAGATAGACATAGATATTGGAAAATAACAACACCCAGCAATTTTATCAGCAGTAAAATCAGCAATGAGAAAGAACTCTTTACAACTATAAAGGAGTACACCGATCCAGTGACTGATATTGTCAACTGGAAAGTTTATTTGTCTTTGCAGTCAGGAAGATGATTTCCCTGATGTATCTGTGTCTTTCAGCCAGGATAATCCCCTTCCTTCTCATCCATTCACAGCTGTCCTTTAAAAACAATTCCCAATTCCAATTTCTGGCTGCATTCAGTCCCCTTGTACCAGTGGTAAAGGAAGGCCCGGAGCTGACATAAAAAAAAGAAGAGCGTAGGGTCTGCATGACAGGAATGTGAAGGAGACAAAAAGCAAAAGGTTAAAATGGTCAGTAGGTTTAAAGATAATAACATGAAGGTCTTACCTTCATGTTATTATGGGCTGCAAAGCTGAGGATATAGTCCCAAATATGATATTTGCTGCTCCTGTTCAGCTCCCAGCTCTGCAGGCACCGGCCCCTCAGACTCACACAAAGGCTATGTTCCCACATAAGTGATTAATTGACTCATGCCCATGATTTTAATCTTGTGCGGCAATCAGCATTGATTGCATCCATTCATTTGAATGGGCTTGTCCCCGCTCAACTTTTCTTTTTGATAACGCCTATAGACATGAATGGATGCGATTTTTGATCATGTGTGGACACGGTCGAAAAATAGTGTCCATTCCTCCTCTATGGACGCAATTTTTTTATAAAAAAAAATTGTGTGTAATGATTGCCTGGTCAATCGCGCCCAATCATGTGAGCAATCGCACGCAATCGCCCACCTGCGATTTACGCATGCAATTACGCAAGGCGATTAGCCCAAAAATTTGCTACGATCAGGCATACTTACCTATCCTCGGTGAGCCCGTGTTGATCCTGAATCTTGGCAGACTTGCTGATTGATTGTGGCACTGCCTCTTCATTGTTATAAATTGTGCTGAAGAGGAAGGAAAGGGGCGGCGCCAATGACCTCCATGTTAAGGAGGCAATGTGTAGAGGGAAAGAGGAAGGGGGGGGGAATTATGGCAGATAAGATTTAAGCCCCCCATACATCTTTAGATCACTCTGTACAATTTCCATTAGAACTACCAACAAGTATGTAGTATAATGGCCTCCCTGATAGAATACCTCGAGATTTGGAAGGTTTAGAAAGGTCCTCAATAGGTGACTATTCTTCCACTGGCCGGAATAATTTTTTCACCAGCTTAAACCAGAAGTTTAAGAAGTTTTTTTCGATTCTTATTCCTGTGAACAGACAGGGAATTGAAATCTTCCCACGAACAGGTGGACGTCTGACTTTTTGCGGAAGGACCTGGCCATATTACATGGTTTTGGTAGAACAAAAGTTGATTGTATGGAAATTGTATGGTAAGATTTAAGGTGTATGGGGGCCTTAAAGTTCTTTAAAGATGGACAGTGTCATTGGTGTTAAAATAGTTGGGGGACACATCTCTGGGTGTGTTGTGTAAACAAAGCATGTGGAGTGATGATGGGTCTGCAGTGACTTGCTGTCTTCCCTGAATCAGTGATGTTGGGGTATGGCAACATATATTGCATTCATAGCAGACCTATTAAGCTAGCCATACACAGCACGGATTCCCCTGTCAATCGATCACTCACCCGATCGATTCCGGCGATTCCGCCGGGATCCTCAGGTGAGAACGATTAGGCAATTAGGGAATCCGATCGTGGCAGCCCACCTTGTACGGCCGGATCCGTGTCCGATGGATCGCCTCCCGGACCGCAACGCCCCCTGATCAGAGCAGAATCGGACCCGAAAAGACCAACAGGTTGGTTCTTCCTCGGATCCGATTCTGTGCATCGGATGCGATCGGACGGGCAAGGTGGGCTGCAGGGGATTCCGGCACGATGGATCCGCGTGCACGCGCCCGGAATCCATCGCGCCGGAATCCGGCACGAATCCGTGCCGTGTATGGCAGCCTTTAGTCGTGGAGTGTTTTGATGTTATTTAAGAAAAGGTCTAGAGCATTATGACCATTTAACTCCAAAGCAGGTGTCTGGTCCATGTCTCAAGCAAAATTTGGTATAGGTGTTTTTTTTTTTTTTTGGGTTATTCTGAAGAGTCTCAGATGGTTTATGTACCTTGAAAATACACAGGTTATTGTGATTATTATTATTTATATTACTTTTATTTATATAGTGCCAACATATTACGCAGCGCTGTACGTTAAATGAGGGTGGATGGCAAATTGCTCTATAGATCAGAGAAACTTAGTTTTGGAAGACGGAATGTATCAGGGAATACCTAATATTTTATATAAAATTACACTAAGAGGAGGGATGAAATGACATGGAGGACAGCAATTTAATTTGAACTGTGTTCTTTGGTATTATATAACAAATATGATATATAATATTATATCACATGTTTTCAGAGTTATTAAACCCTCATATATGCATATAAAATCATGTTCATACACCTACACTTGTATTTTCTTTGCACTTTTCCTTGGTACTTCATGCAGTAACTACCTTAGCAATTACGTGTCATATGTAGCCAACATTGGGTAAAGCCCCCCATATACCTTAAAAATGACATTTCTGTACAATCAATTTTTCTTCTACTAAAACCATGTAACATGAGCACCTTTCTAACCCTTCCACTCACTATGTATTCTATCAGGGAGGACCCAGCATGATGTGATCTAAAGGTGTATGGGGGGCTTTAGCAATTGCGACTCAATTGACCCATATTTAGCCACCATTGGGTAACATCCTCTCAAAAAATATTTTTCAGGTGCACATGGAGAAATGAACTACCATAAGCACTCTTGGGACATGTAGTCCATGGAAGTAGCCTATGTATAGACAGGAGGGCCTCCTCACCAAACAAGAAGTTTGGGGGAGCCCTGGCACATGAAGACAGAGGAAGGAATATTGAATAATGTAATAAAATTTGCATAAAGAAATTACCACACTTCCCCAGTAGGTATATGGCCAACATCCCAAAATATAACAAAGAAAGGGGTTAATGGGCGGTGAGAGGCTGGAAGTCCCAGTCTATCCACCCATCAGAGTTTCTCCTTATCGAACAGCAAGGAAAGGGGACTTTCACGAGGCCATCCTATTTAAAGGACTTACCCATGTGTGGGATTTGCCATAAATAATAAGTTTAGTGGGTAAGCAACAGGCATGGTCAGAATAGCAACACAGGTATAAATGAAACCATAAGGTGAATGGTCTAATAATGTGAGTCCTTGTTTAAAAACAAACCAGTCTTTAATCCTCGGCGTAGAAAGAAACGAGTGTCAAAGATCTCCGGGCTAGAGATGATAAAAATAATGTCCGAGCATCTTTTAGGTTTATATAGTCTCCACTCACCTCGACGCGAGTTTTCAAGACGTTTTCATCAGGAGGTGTGGTTGTCGAGAGTTGTATCACTGGGGGTTGGGTCACGGCGGCGTGGGAACTGCACACCAGGCCTGATGGGGCACGTTGGGGAGCCACGGGATCACGATAGGGATGCATAAGTTAACGATAAGTAGGATATATAAAAGAAAGGGTTTCCCAGAAATTGAAGAAGGTCCAAGTAGGGAGAGGGGTCACCAGAGCCCCTTATCAATGGGTATTGCTATATATAGGTGTGCCATAAAGTGAAGGAGTGAGAGGCCAGGAGGAATCTTTGACACTCGGTTTCTTTCTACGCGAGGATTAAAAGACTGTTTTGTTTTTAAACAAGGACTACATTATTTGGACTCTATTAACCCTTTGTTTCATTTATAACTGTGTTGCTATTCTGACCATGCCTTGTTTGCTACCCACTAAACTTATTATTTATGGTAAAATCCCCACATGGGGTAATGTCTGTTAAGTAGGATGGCCTCGTGAAAGTCCCCTTGTCCTTGCTTTGGTAAGGAGAAAACTCTGATGGGTGGATAGACTGGGACTTCCAGTCTCTCCGCCCATTAACCCCTTTCTTGTTATAATGTAATAAAATTACCGGTAGTAATAAAATGTTTAAACATTGATAGTTGGTATGAAAAGTAATTTTTTTGTTCCATGAGGGTTTAACTCCTTACAGTGCAAACAATTCTGCAGTGCCACACATAGTGAAACCAAAAGGTATGTGTATAGAAAGGCCCTTTATGGGCCCTGAGTATCCACCATAAATATGGATGATAAAATGGTTATATTTGGTGTTCCTAAGGGTTCCCCACACACCTTTAGATTTCTCTGTCAGATTTCCTTTAGATCTCCTTTTGTTTTACCAAAACCATGTAATATGAGGGACTTTCTAAACCATCAAGTCTACCTGTGTTCAATCGCAGAGGTCCCTATACTACATAGATGTTGGTAGATCTAAAGGATATCTGGGGACCCTAAGAGGTATGGCAATGTATTTATTTATCTATTGAATATACATTACTTAGAAAACAAAGGAATCTAAAGTATAGCTCAATATTAAATGTTCGGTTAACTGTTTGGCGAACTCAACTGTACAACTATCAGCATCAAAGCAGATTTTGGTTACTCACTCGGCTCTAATTAAACCCACAATGATAATAACACCAGCTATAGTAAAGTTAATTTAAGGTTTATATTAGGACAAATTAAACATAATCTCATTTTAAATCTCAGCCAAGACATTTGACATCTAATTAGTTAATTTGGTTGACGCTGTAAATCAAATATGATATTCATAAGTAAAAAAAAAAACAACAGTTGAGCAGATGAACTGATTAACATTTTTACATATTTTAAGCTCTGATTGATTATACAATACGTGATTTCTTTGAACAATTACAGTCAACAAACATTCCAACATTGCCCTTGTGTATACAATCTTTCAGAGGTTCTTTAATGTTAATTATAAATAACAATTATACAGTGTGTAGCACTTCTCAAAATGTATTGTTGCTAATAATGTAAATTTAACTTTATGTAATCAAAGTCTTTCAACAAATCCCCTTATGTTCTGTTTTGATTGAAAAAAAATTACCCTCTTCATTAGAGACATATAAGTTACTTGTTGGGAAATTGAAAAATCTTTAATTAGGGAATATTTATGAGTTACTAGAAAAAATATATTTGGGGATTTATTAAGGTAGACTGTACTGTACCTATTGTTAATCTGCTATAGGAAATATTACAGGAAAAGTTACACAACTGAGAAGGATCTGTAGCTTTCCCACATGTGATGTCATTTGCACTCTGAAGCCCCCACAAGCTTTCTCATGTTTACAAAAAGCTGGAATTGTTCAATATCTTATCATAGAGTCGAGAATAGTATAGAGCAGTGGTGGCCAACTGAGTTTATATGGAGGGCCACAAGTGCGGCCCTCAGCATCATTAAAGGGCCGCACATAAAATTTTCAACATATACTGCATATTAGTGATGGCCGAACTGCCCGCAAGGCAGACAGTTCGGCCGCGAACAAGCATGTTCGCCCTCCTTCTCGCCAGCAGACAGTACGGGTGTTCGACCCGCCCTGTTCGCCGGCGAGAAGGAGTCCTCTATTCTTCCTCTGGTGGGATCATTAGCCGCGAGATCCCGCCGCAGGAAGAATGTTTTCACTGAAGACCTGGTAGAGCACCCGGTCTTTCAGTGAAAAACCAGCTCGCAAACCCGGATGTGACGTCAGTGACGTCACATCCGGTTAGCACAACCAGGAACTATGCGTTCCAGGTGCCGGATGTGACGTCACTGACGTCACATCCGGGTTTTCAGATTCAAATTCCCCGCCTAGAGGCGGGGAATTCGAATCTGTCCGCGAACGGGCGGACGGCGGACTTTTTTAAAAGTCCGATCCGCCTGTTCGTGGACGGACATGGCCGAAGTTCGGCCATCACTACTGCTTATAAAGGTTATATGCCCCTATTCTCAGCTTATGTGCAGCAATATATATTTTACAAGCACATGCCGTTCATAGGTGAAATAGAGGGAGCATAGGCACTTACCACTCTGCTGATGCCCCACCAACACTAGAGGAGAACAGGAGAGGCGAGGGACTTGCTCAAGCTCCATCTGGGTAGCTGATTGGCTTTTATGTACACCTATCATGAAAGTTTATCACCTCTCCTTCTCTTCCTACTCTAAAAGTTCCCGGGCAAGGACCTGTCAGTGGGGGATCGGCGCATCGGCCTGAGGGGCACAGAGGTATTCTGCTGGGGAGGGGACACAGCCGAAGTTACACTTGGAGCCCCCTATATGAGAATCGCCTATTGGCTCTCCCCGCTGTCAGTTCTCATTTCCTCTGGGGATTGCACACAGTCCATCTACCCTCCCCTACCACTGCCTGCCATCAGACAAGCCTGAGAGATAATCAAACAGGAAGACAACCATGGTTGAACTAGCTGCAGACAGTAGGTAGAGTGCATCTAATGTGTGCGTCTCTATGTGTATGATGAATGTTACAATATTAGAGTGTGTATATATGATGCGTATATTTGCATGATCGGTGTATGTGAAAAGGGAGTTGTATTTAAAATAAAGTTTGAAGGCCATTTCACACATGCAGCACTGCGGCTGTGGTGTTTTTTTTTTCACCATAATGGGTGTGCTAGCAGTAATGCTACCACATCTGTCACCTTTAATAAAACCCTTTGTTTATGCCCTGCGCTGACCCTCATTCTGAACCTGTGTAGTTTGAATGGGGGGGGGGGGGGGGGGGGGCTAGATAATGTTCAGTGCCTGTGGGAACCAATAATTATACCAGGGATGTGTGGGGGGCGGAATTTTTTATTATTATGTAATCTGCTTAAATATTTTGTACCTCTTTTGGCACCGAGTTCCAAAAAGGAATGGGGCCACCAGGGAGGTTAAATAAAACCAGAACACCATATATACTTGGTGTATAAGCTGACTTTTTCAGCCCAAAAATTGGGTTGAAAAAGCTTTCCTCGGCTTATACTGGAGTCAGAGTCTACTTACCTGTCCTGGGTCGCTGAATCACAGGCATCGGCAGCCACTGTGAAGTTCTGACAGCTGATGATGTAAACAAACAGCACCACACTGCCATATGGTGGCCAGTTACTGGTGGTCAATTTATTAATTGATACTGGAGAAGGAATTTAATAGAAATTCAAATAAAACACTCCACTACTTATGATTCAAAAATGAAAATAAGTTTCCACTCCATGGTCCCAATAATAATAATAAAGACTTTTTAAATGGAAATGTATTTTAATTTTTGAATCATAAGACTTGCTATGAAAACCCATCCTGTGATAACAATAAACCTGTGTTCTCTTAAATTCATTGGGGTTGTGGCACTGAGATTCATCTGTTTTATTCATTCCAAGGGGCAATGGGGCTTTCTCCATAGAAAACTTCACTATCTGACTTTTTTCTTTACCACCCCCGGCTTAAACTCGAGTCAATAAGTTCTCCCCATTTTTGTAGATAAAATTAAGTACCTCTGCTTATATTCGGGTCAGCTGATACTCAAGTAGATACGGTACATCTGTAGGCTCTATCCACGGGTTCAGTAATATAACACATTCAGCACTTGGAAAGGTCCAGCTCATGTCTTCTTCTCAATATCCTCGAAATAAAAATGTTCATGCAAGAATTACACAATAGTTACACAATTCAATATACAAAATATGTAGTTTTATTTATCCAAGAAATAGTGTTGAGCTTGATTTTTCGAATTGCAAACATAGTGCACAAATATTGGCCAGAGAATTTGAACTTTTAAGAATACGGCGGCGGATATTCGCAATCTCGGATATTTGCGATAATATACACTGGGATTACGAACACGCATTTTGACGGCAATTGCAATGTGAATGCATTGCGAATATTTGTTTTATCGAATAGAATATAAGTAGAATAAAGGTAGGAATACACGAGTCGATTTTCCCCAGATTTCTGCATAGCTGAGCGCCGTGCGCGTTCACAGCACTGTGCTGTGCAGAAATCTGGGACAAAATCTACCCGTGTATGCAGTTTTCAGATTACCGACATGTTGGTAAACCTTGTTCGATATCCTACACTTTGAATAGGGAACCGCAGTTCCCCATTCAAAGTATAGGATGGGCTGACAGCTGGCTCCCGATATCAGAGAAGCCAGGCAGTAGCGTGATGACGCCATCACGCTATTGCTGAGATCTCTCTATTGGTTCAGATATCGAGCCGTGTATTCCAGCCTTTATTTACGATATATCGCAAATTTGAATATTGCCTATGCCACAATTACAATTACGATAAATTGCTACCTGGATCATGTAGAACCAACACAACGGATTGTGGGATTGATCGCAAATTTGAATATTGCCTATGCCACAATAAGAAACAATTACGATAAATTGCTACCTGGATCATGTAGAACCAACACAACGGATTGTGGGATTGAACCTCCTGAGTATTGAACATCGATTTTTCCCTCTCACTCTGTATCCCTTAATCCATTGATTGTAATTTTTGTATGTAGCAAATGACAATGCGTCGTCAGTACTTTGACTTTATGATTAAAGTTGGGAACAATGAAATAGACTTCTTTTTCTCCTCGCTTTTTATGCACATCTTTTATTCTGTTTAAGGAAACAGCTGTTTGAAGCCGCATCAGACCGCATACAAATGCAGAGAGATAAGTGCTTACTTGGCAAGCCACACGTTGTTTCCATAACACAGCAAAAATAAGACTTATTTGTCCCAAAATCAATACAAACCTTTTCAATACTCCAGTTTAAAATGTGTCAATTTTGCTGTTATTTAGTATATATATGACAAATAATTTTCTCTTCGCTGCATTGATTTCCATCATGGAGAAAAAAAAATCCGAACCCATAAAAACAGAAATTGGAGGCTTTAACAGTTTCTGTAATGTCAGGAGCAATTACCACCGAGTTCCTATATGTGAAACAGTCCGATTGTTAAAGCAAGGCACTCAAGTAAATCTACAAGGCAGTGATGAGCAAGACAATTTCATTGCAACTGTAATCTTCTACAAGGAAGAGAGAAGCCAGGCTTATGACTCGAGGAAAAGAAAATCAGACAAAAAGAAATGCTATTATGAAGTTACAGGAAGCAGATCTGTATAGCATTATGTGTCCTCCAGTAGATCTGGTTTTGGGTAATCGGAATAACCTTGCTAGGAAGTCGGAGAAACAAAAGGACTGCTGCATCTAATTTGGCAAATCACATCTCTTGGATGACCTTACAAGGCTCTGCTTTCTTGCCCAAGTCTTTATTATTTTATTAACTCTTATGTAGTGATGAGCAACATAGGCAATATATTTAAATTTACAACATTTCTAAAATTATTCTCCAAATATTCAAATTAAATTCGCAAATTTGAAATCTCCATTCATTATATTTTGGGAGCTTTGGCACTTGTTAAGTGATTGCAATGTGTGTTGTTACGGCGACATCTAGTGGCAGAATGTGAAATTGCAGCTGCCGTGGAATCACATAAGACAACACTTAGAAGTAATGCTTTGTGAATTGATTGTGAATATCGGCACCTGAACATGTGAATATTGTGTGCACACTGCATGGTTCTTTCTCCAGAATCGCGAATATTAGAGATTATGATGATATAGGACTATATTCGACATCTTCGTGAATGCAAAAAAAAAATTGTGATTTGAATATTCGTGCTCAACGCTACTCTTATGCCAATATCTATGTTAGTGATAAATGAGAGAGCCTCTAACATGCAATGGTTTTTATAAAGCCAGACCCCGGGTTTCCCATTTCCAGACCCATGGTTCTCCTTTCAAGATGCTACCTACCACTTACACTTTTTGAAGGTCTTGTATGAAGTATAAAATATGCCCAGTTCTCTTCATATCTTCTCCCATCATCACTTTCTGCATCAGAACTCTGTGATTAGAGGGTGTCAAGGTGGGTCCATGAAAACCTCAGGCTTCTGCATATCTGAACTTAGCAGACCATAAAACTGATCCTCATGTACTGTTATGTGGATCAGAGGACTTGTTAGGGACTGGAGGGAACTTAACCCACCAATAATCCTGTATACTCCTTGGTGATCCCTAGAGATGTTTTTTTTTTATTCAACCATTTCGAGTTAATTGCAAAGCTCCTAAGCATGGTATCATCACCAAACTTGCTGGAGATGTGGAGAAGGATTGGGGTATACGAAAAAAGGAAAGTATTGCTCTAACTAATAGTTTTTGCATAAATTAAGTACAAAGTCAAGTAAAATTTTTTAAAGTTGACATTGAACTTAATGTATGCATATGCTAAAGCAAAACTTTTTTTTCCTCAATGTTCCCACAACCCTTCTCTACATCTCCAACAATTTATATTACCATGTTCATGAGCATTGCAACCAGCTCACAGCTCGTCAGGTAGTCAAAAAATTTGAGCATCTCTAGTGACCCCATTGATGGCAGGCTAAGGGGAGCCTGAGCAGCAGGCAGCGTGTCCAAGGCATGTCTCCCTGCTTTATGGAAGGGATCCTAGTCACTAGTGTTGAGCACAAATATTCGAATCACAAATTTTATATTGCAATTATTGTCACTTTGAGAAGATCTTGAATAGAGTGCTATATCTCCATAGTCTCAAAATTCAGGTTTTCTCAAAATCTCAAAATTCAGATTTTACAAATGATCGATTGTTCTGCGTTCAGGAATCCTGCGGAAAAAACCTGTGTTAAAGCGGGTTCCATGCCCCTATATAATGTCACAATATTTCCATGTAAAAGTGCAGATATTCACAAAAAGTAAACAGGAGATCCCGAACTTTTGACTTTGCTGAGAATATTTGGAGAATGATTCGCAAAATGTCATGAATTTGATTATTGTCTATGCTGCTCATTACTATTTTTGATCCATTGTGACTTTTTTTGCAAAAAATACAGATCTTTCTCTGGGATAACGTCTTAAAGCTAGCCATACACTTGTCGGATTCCATGGCCGATTGATCACTGATCCGATCAATTCCGGCGATCTCAGCGGGAATCGGAGCTCCGATCAATCGGCCAATTAAGAGAATCCGATCACTGCATACCACCTTGTCCAACGGATTCCGGGACGATTCCGTGTCCGATTGTCCACCTCACAAATGGCAACTCCTCCTGATGTGTGCAGAATCGGATCAAAAAGACCAACATGTTGGTTCTCTGTCGGATCCGATTCTGGGCCCCCGAACGATCGGACCTGATCGATCGGACAAGGTGGGCTGCACGCGATTCCGGCACGATCGTTTCGCGTGTACGCGCCCAGAATCGATCGTGCCGGAATCCGGTGGGAATCCGACACGTGTATGGGGGCCTTTACACCTCATAGTTCTAACCATGAAAATGTGATCAACACGACCCTAATTAAACCCAAACCCCATCCTGACTATGGTGAATAGACTATAATGTGGTTATTTATTGCTGGAAAGAACTTTATATAAGTCATTCTGAATTGAGAAAACTTCAGCAGGTCCTATTACTTTGACCTACTACTACATATAAGTGTGAAATGTGGTTGTATGGTGTGGAAATGTAAGAACCCATCATTAGAATTTGAAAAGATATACTTTTGGCCAGAGGTGTTTGAGTCTTGTCTTGACGAACCTTTCGCCCATACATTGTACTTGATGTACAGAAAACCTCAGTGCTTTTCTATGCAGTACAGATTACATATATATAATACACATCATTTCTTTTTTATATTATAAATTGTTCAGAATTTTAACATTCATAAAAATATTTAATGTTTTTACATTCATTATATTTCGTTAAAACGATAGAAGAATTGGAGAGTCTATAATATTGTCTGTCAGAGTATAATTAGGCCATATTAGTTCCCACTAGTTTGCTGTCTTAGACTGTTTTTTAATGTGATTCTGCAGAGCTTTCATTCCCCTCCTACTCTATGTTCCAGCATTTAAGATCTGTCAAACCAAAGAGTTTTTTTGTGGCAGTAGGAAAGAATCAAGAAAATATTAAAGCTGAAATGCAGGAAGATTTTGAAATTACCCGTAAAGATGCCACTGCTTGCTTCGGAGAAACATTGAGTCTGCCCGTCTTTGGTTGCCCTCGGGACTTGGGTACACATTGAAGACAAGTTCAAGATTGTGCAGGAATCAGGGGAGGTCAAAACAATCCAAACACAAGCATCTATTGCTGAGGGTATAGCACATGAAGCAATAAGGATATACTGTTGGCATAGGGTCTGGTTGGTATGCCTTGGAAAGGGGTGACCACAAACAGCATCTGGTTTGCTCTGGGGTGGGGGGGGGGGCACACTGTTTGTGTTCCCCCTTTTCCAGAGCATACCAAACCCTTTGGTATACTCTGGGTGGAACCCCTCACTTTTAATTTAAAGAAAATTTAATTTCACTTTATTTATTAACATTGGATGGGGGTGGCCCAGGTGGGAAAAATACCTAATTGGCTGTACTGTCCCATTTGACTGTTGGGGGGGGGGGTCAAAATTAGCCTCAATGGTAATCAATGGGAGGCAAATTAAACAATGGAAGTGTCCGTCTGGTGGGTGGACAGTGAACATGCAATGTTCGTTGCAAAGCAACCACCAGACAGGCAGTTTGGCTATCGGTAACGATCACTGCTCGATTGTTTTTATGTTCAATTGTGATTGTTTTTGGTTGCTATGTAGTGCCGGATTCTCCCTGATAGAATACACAGTGATTGAAAGGTATATATCACTGCTATGTAGTTCCGGGTCCTCCCTGATAGAATACATAGTGATTGGAAGGTATATATCACTGCTATGTAGTGCCGGGTCCTCCCTGATAGAATACATAGTGATTGGAAGGTCCTCATATTACATGGTTTTGGTAGAAGAAAAGTTGATTGTACAGAAATTGTATGAAAAATTGTATGGTGTATGGGGTCCTTTATAGTGCAAAAAATACAGTAGTTAGAATTCCTGTATGTTTACTTCCACTACATCCGGTAAATTTTATTTCAGCATGCTGCATGGGTTACAGAGAACTCAGATTGGAGTGCAGACATTGCGCTTTGCTGGAATGCTTTGTTAGCTCACTGAATACTTTTCACTTTTCTCTGGAATTGCTCTTTAACTTATGTAAATTCCCTTGAAAGCTTTTTAACACATGTAAAGCAATGTAAGTAAACTAATGTCAACCTGTGTCAACAAGTGCACAGATATTGAAATAGTAACACACATTTTTCTACTAGTTTCAAGGGCTTTTACATAGTGAAGATATACATATACATAGAAAAAACTTCTTTGTAAATTGAGTCCTAAAGCCTTATTGAACTTATCAAAGTGCATTCCAGATGTATCAAAGTGGGAAGGGTTTGCAATTTTACTTTGTTTTATTTAGATAGCAGCCAGAGCTTTTCCTCTGACAGAATGCTGTAGAGTGGTCTCTCTGAAGAGGTCAGGCATGGCCCCTGCTGAGTAAAACCTACAAACAGCAATGTTCAGAATCCTATTCCCACTTATTGGAGAGCTCTGGTTCTGAAGCAGTAGGAGGCATGTTGAGCCATGGCACAGCAAAAGTCCTTTTCTATTGTATGCTAGCAGGAGTTAGATTTTTTCTTTATTCCGACTGTGGCTGCTTTCTACAGAAAATATTCTATAAGAGTTTGTACTCCTTTTGTTATGATTCACCTGGAAGATGCAGTATTTTGCTAATAACACTTAGGAGCTCAGTTGTGCTTGCAATCAACTCGAAATCTTCGAAATCTCTACTTAAAAACCACATTTTCTAAAACATATTTCCTATACCAAGGAAAAAACAGCGCCACAGCCTGACCAATCCAGGGGCACCAGAGAGTGGCCACAATCAAGAAAGAGATACCAAATAAGAGACGAAGATAAGGAACACCTCCATTAAAGGAAACTCTATGATCACGGTTGTTGGCAGATGAGCACAGCGGTAAAGTCCCTGCAACCAAAAAAATAAGGGCTTGTTTCCACTATACGTCAGGACCCCCTCCGCTAAGCGTATTGATTGGTGGGGATCCCGACGTAGCACTTAGACTTTGTCTGCTCGGTGGATGCTGTGTTTAGGGATCTGCCAATGCAAAGGCTCAACGTACTCGACTACATTCAGCCTTGCATCAGCAGAATGGCTCGGCGCAGTGAAGACACAGCAACAGAGAGATCTAAAGGTGTATGTCAGCTTAAGTAATGATACCTTCGAGACCACATCACCTCTAACCAATTTGACCAATTTTGGGGCTCCTACTAGAGATGGTTGAATTTTTTTTTAAAAAATTTGACAATTTGGACGATTTGGAGTTAATTGCAAAGCCCCTGAAAACGGTATTATCACCAAACTTGCTGGAGATGTAGAGAAGGGTTGGGGGTATACTACAGAAAAAAAGTATTGCTCTAACACAAATAGTTTTTGCACAAATTAAGTTCAAAGTCAAGTCAAAGTTTCGAAAAACTTATAACTATATAGTTTTTTATGCAAAAATATATGAGCTGAAGCAAAAGTTTTTTTTTCAAATGTTTCCACAACCCTTCTCTATATCTCCAGAAATGTTGGTGTTGATACCATTTTCAGAGGCTTTGCAGTCAGCTCACAAATTAGCAAGTCGAAAAATTCGACCATCTCTAGTGATGACGTCATGACGCTGCTGCAGGGAACATCGGAGTGCTCAAATATTGAGCCGTGTGTTCCCTGTTTAAGGGCCCCCATACACCTTTAGATTTCTCTGTTAGATTTCCTTCAGATCTCTTTTTGTTTTACCTAAACCATGTAATATGAGGGACTTTCTAAACAATCAAGTCTATCTGTGTTCAATCGCAGAGGACCCGGCACTATATAGTTGTTGGTAGATCTAAAGGATATCTGACAGAGAGATCTAAAGGTGTATGACCAGCTTAAGTAATAATACCTCCCAGCTCACATCACCTTTGACCAATTTTGGGGCTTCTACCAGCTTGTTTTTTGGTGAATATATTAAGGAACATTCGAAATTCGTAAGATTCGATTCAACTGTATTCTATTGCCTTACATCGCGTGTAGCTGTTCGCAATTATTCGCAAAGATTCGCAAACCAGCAGCTTCTCTACTTCATTCTGTGATAGCACAGAAGCATAATATGACGAATATCCGCCATTGCGAATATCTAAGTGCATATTCGCTAAATATTGTGAATTCTCGAATGTCGGATATTCTGCGAATATATTGGTTTTTTTAATACTCTCGCTCAACCCTATTGGGGAACTGACCCCTTTCCCTTATAATGGGCGTGACTTCCCATTCCCAATATCAAGCAATGGATCACCAATCAGGTTCATACTTGAGTTTTTAAAGCTCTATAACAGTGAGAGATGGAATGTGACTGGCTATTCCTGACAGCAGATACTTATCCTTCACCCCGATGAAAAGACTGAACATTCCTGACAGATAAGAAAACACTATCCATATATCTACCAACTTGACATAAGAAGTGACAATATGAAACCTAAACTGGCAGCCGATATATTTGAGTAGCATTATGCTTTATTCATGTCTGAAATCATTTTATTGCCGGCTTTTTCATACGATTTAATATTGGCTTTCTATAGCGGTCCCATGCAGGAGCCGGTGTGAATGTATCCATTAGCCTCACATTCCTTGTCTTTTCAGAACAGATATGAAAAGATTTAAATAAAACTGAAAAGGAAAGAATGGCTATGCAGAAAAGTGATTTCTGCAGCCTGGAAATGTCATAGCTCGCCAAACAATGAAAATTGCTTTTTCCTTTGATATAATTACTGATATTGCCACCCCAGAGAGAGTATTCTACTTTGTATTTCATGACAAAATTTAGAAACCATTCATTGGAAATTAGGTTACCAGATTTTATTTTGCTGAATAGTTATTCCAAATTTTTTTTTTCAGAAACATTGTACCTTTCCCAAAGCGTACATTTACTGGTGCAGCATTTGCTCCCCTTTTATGATTGAACATGTGCAAAGACTTTCAGGTTCCAGAAATTATATCAGTTTTCTTGTTCGGTAAAAGGACTCCCAACAACTCTCGAAATCAGTAGAATGAATGTAATAGATTGTTTTGTTCTGTTTTATTTCTGAGATACACCTTCACTTTGTAATGTTGGGGACCAGCGTCGTTTCTAGCCTTTTCGGGGCCCTATGCCAATTTCCTTGTTGGGGGTTATTTGTGGGTGGTTGCTATTGATGAACAAGACAAAAGTGGAGCAGTGTGCCCAGTTCTCTCTGTACGGGCTCCTCCTTCCTCTTCTTCTCTTCCATCACCATAGCATCCCCCCGGGACCTGCATTCTCCTTTACAGGTCTGTCGGCTAGTAGGAGGGGGTTGCAGGTGCTATTGATGAAGAAGAGGTCCTTCTCTTCCAATAGTACTTGCAAACAACCACTCCCCCCCCGCCCCACGTTGGCAGACAGAAAGAAGAAGTTCTATGTGTGCCTGCCGCTTGTTTGTGCCACATCAAACCCTAGTGGCAGGGACCAGCACATCCACAACAAACATTTACATTTACAATATAAAAATACAATACCTAAGAAAATCCTAAAATAGCAATAAACCATATAGATACTTGGGGGGTGCGGGTGCTATTGGAAAAGAAGAAGAGGAAGGAGGAGCAGACCTGAAAAAACAAGCGTCACGTATACCGAACTGTAGGGGCACGTCGCTTGTGTCGGGGAGGGTCCTATGCTGAATATGCGTGTGTTGGGGCCCTATGTGAATGCATACTCGACATAGAGAAAGAAATGGCCCCGTTTGGGACTCCTAAATGGGTTATTTGTAGTCCAGGAAGCGGATCCCCAGAACTACGCTGGATACATTTGTTATCATCCCATGCCATTTCTTAACATATCTCGAATGGATAAAGTTAAATATTGCAATGCTTTGGAGAATAAAATATATAAGTTTGATAAATGTGAAAGACCATGTGTTAATATTTCTTAAAAGGAGTAAAGCTTATAGCAACCTATCTTTCCCAAAACCCAGCAGATTTTAGGTAGGACTTTGCCAAGTGGGGCATCTACTCATAAGGGTGAAGGCAGGCAAAATTGCATCCTTGGAAACTTGTCTACACTGCCTATATTTTAACTATTAAAATAAATCATTATTATAGTCACCATCATTTTTATACACTTTAAAGTAGACCTATGCTAGAAAAAAACAAAACATTAAAGCGGATGTATACTCAAAATCTTAAAAAAATACATATGTAAGATTACGTGAAGTAAGTAAGTTATGAATGTAAAATGAAAATAATACTTACCTGCTGTTCCCCAAAATCGTATGAGAGAACCCATATTTATTTACCAGACTTCTGGGAGTTAACTGGGAGTGTTTATAATGATTTTTTAATAGGAAAATATGTCTCCTCAGTTTAATGCAAAGCAGATATTAAAGATTTACCCGTTTATCTGCTGTGCTGAGTTCCAGGGGGCACTGCGGCACAAGACAGGTAGAGAGGAGGGGCTATGAGGGATCTCCCTAAATTACTCTTGACAGGTAGGTTTTGTTTTTGTATGCATTCCTCTCTTTTA
This sequence comes from Ptychadena robeensis, assembly GCA_036250615.1. NCBI lineage: Eukaryota > Metazoa > Chordata > Amphibia > Anura > Ptychadenidae > Ptychadena > Ptychadena robeensis. The sequence continues at coordinate 14,675,454 of CM070038.1, read as the reverse complement.
TGGGCACTTCTAGTGCCATTCATAAAATGATTAATTTCTGGTGGCAGGTTTGCTTTTATTAAAAGTAAATGCAATGAATTAACATTTTAATGACCTCAGAGCTGCTATGATGGTGGATAATCACTCAACAATCATAAAAAATACATACTTAACCCTCAGCAGTCCCATCCTCCAATCTTCCAACGTCTCTGCAGTACCATAAATGATCACCAGATGGCACTTGATAATTGATTTTAATGCTAAAACATATATCATGAGGATTTTGAAATAGTTTGAAGTGTCATTAAGGCAGTGACAACTCCCTTCCCAAGTCTCTCTGTGTCCAGCAGAAGAAAAGCTTACACTGTCATTGGAGGGAAAAGTGACGCACTAGTAACATGTAAGGATTTAAATTTTTTTGACATATCATCTATATAATGGAAGATTTGATTGCACAGGACATTGAGTATATTAGGAGAGTATAGGTCAGCTTTCATATAAGCCATGCCCCCCCCCCTTAGAACAATATAGGCCTCTGTAATCCCACAGGTCGAATAGATTATGTTCTAATGTATGCGTATGCTGTTCATTGTTTCCTGGCTGTACTCGCCCATAAAACTGATTGATGGAATAATAGCTTTATAACAATCACAGGGACATTTTAATAAAAGCGCGAACGATGAAATGAGTATACTGAACGGTAACATGTTTTTTCTCTCTGTATTTCCTTTTTAATAAAAATGATGGCTTCCTTTTTATCACTCCTGACAAAAGGTTATCTTCTGTTCCCCCAGTAATGACTTGGCTTCATGGTCAATGCCATATAATGTATTTTATAAGTGAGGGAAGTAGTATTTGTTTGAAAGATCTCATGTAACAGTAATATCCTGTTCAAATGTAATTTTGAAAACAATGAGAGCCATTAACTCTCACACAGAAAGCCAGATAAAGACAGATAGCCATATATGGATCTTTAATAAGTAATTTACCCGAGGTTTGAAACATGAGCTTGTCCAGTAATTACATTAATGTATAAGCATGTTGGTTAAAAAAGAATGCATTCCCTTCAATTTGCTCAATTTCTATAACTACATTTTTAATAGCTTTTTCAACCCATCGAGACACAATTATGCCAAGAAAGGCTCTGTAGAGCGCTTTAATTATTCATCAGATTTTTTTTTCTTTTAATTCACACGTTCAAGTATTTTTTTAAATCAAGAATATGTCTCACCTGAAGAGTCCAAGGCGCTGTTCCATAATTTGCAAGGCAAATTGGGATGTAGTCAATAGATGGCATATAACTGACAGTGGTCCAAGATTTGTTTGCTGATATTCACATATATATAGAGATAAGATCCCATTTTATAATAGAGAATCAGGTTTATTTAACTTTCAAGAGAAATTTTCAAGATGGGGGCTAGTGATGGCCCAACTGTGGCGAACATGGATGTTCACACTCCTTCTAGCTGACGAGTAGTACGGATGTTCGACCCGCCCTGTTCGCCGTTGAATTTTTCGACTAGCTGACTTTAAGAGCTGATTGCAAAGACTTTGAAAATGGTACCATCACCATTGCTGGAGATGTAGAGAAGGGTTGTAAAAACATTGGAAAATAAAAAGTTTTTCTCTAGTACATGTAGTTTTTTGCATAAATTAGGTTCAAAATCTAAGTCAAAATTTTAATTTTTGAAATTTTTTACTTTGAACTTAATTTATGCAAAATCTATTTGTGTTAGAGCCATACTTTTTTGTTGCAGTATACAGCCAAACCTTCTCTACATCTCTAGCAAGTTTGGTGATGATACCATGTTCAGGGGCTTTGAAATTAAGTCCTGCCTCCGGCAGGATCAGGGGCAGCAACTCGGCCATCACTAATGGGGGCAATACTACAGGAAACCTCTGGATAAGGTCTTTTTTTCATTTTTTTAGAGGAGGCAGATAGAAAGAATTCAGCTCCAATAATACATAATTGAATATATTTTTAGATAGTTCAGCTGACCACTTGAGATTACTTATATAGCAGAGCTCAGTATGTAAATTCAGTCAATTATTGTGCATTGCTCATGTGTTACCAGGGCATAGGGATAGTTAGTTCTCCTAGGAAACGTTCTCCTGAATTATCCAGTGGGAAGAAGGTGACTATTCTTCCGCTGGCCGGATCAGGAGCCGAAAGAGAGACTGCAGAGAGAAGCCGATCTTTCGTCATAGACAAATGGCTTAAACCGGAAGTGACATCAGTGACGTCACATCCAGCTGGAGAAACCGAGAACTGTGTGTTCCAGGTACCGGAAGTGACGTCAGTGACATCAACTTTAGTTTTAACTTTTAACTTTTAACTTTAGTTTCCGATTCAACTTGCCTGTCAACAGACAGGGATTTAAATCTTCCTGCGAACAGGCGGACATTGGACTTTTTACAAAGTCTGATCCTCCTGTTCGCGGATGGACCTGGCCGAAGTTCAGCCATTACTAGTTACTATCAAGCATGATTAAAGCGGACCTACCACCAGAAGTATATCATTAAATGAATGGAACTAGAAGTGCCAATTATAGGGAGGAAAGCATTATACAAAAAATTGCGTTTAATCATGTAGGTGGCCCACATCCCAAATATCAATGAAAACGCTTACGACAAAGGGGCAGAAACCACTTATAGTGAGCAGTTCCCCTGACCGCATCAGGGCCAGGGAACTTTAAAACAGCCACTGTCTAGTTGAATAAATATAAACAAAGCAGAATAAAAACACATCCATATTATGCATGATAAAGGCATATAACCGACACGACAGGGTACGCGTTTTATAGACAGAGCAATAGTGACCAATGAATTTCCTGAATTCGATCTGATGTTTTTAAAAATACAGTAACATAAACATAAATAGTTATGAATAAAAGCCAGGTAAAGAACCTGTATCCCATAGGATTCCCCCCACCCACGCGCGTTTCTCAGAACAACTTCCCCCAGGGGGTGTCTTATCCTCATAATCCCTGTATAAATCAGTAAGTTCCAAACCGAGAACAAAATGAAGACAAACGGAGAGGTCAGTTAGCATCAGTTAGAGCAAAGTTAAATTAAATTAACCCTTTACTCTATACCGATGTGATTCAGGAACGGAATTATGAGGATAAAGACAGCCCCCTGAGGAAGTGTGTTCTATACGAAACGCTCGTGGGTGGTGGGGGTGAATCCTATCGGATACTGTTCCCTATCCTGGCTTTTGATTCAATACATAACTTTTATTTATGTATGTTAACTGTATTTAAAAACCTCAGGAATTATCATTAAGGAATCGAATTGTTGTCCCTTATGCTCTGTAGATACAAAACAGCTTACCCTGTTCGTTTCATGTTATATGCCTTTTATCATGCCAATAAATAGGGGATGTTATTTTTATTACTCATTTGTTTTACTAATTTACTTCAACTAGACCCATTGGCCGGTAAAGTCCGCCTTGCCCCTGACTGCTGTCAGGGGGAACTCTCACTATAGGGTGTTCTTCTCCACTTTGTATTATCCTTTTTCATTTATCGGGATGAAAGCATAAAAAAACTTACTTGCAATGAGTTATTTAAGAGGACCTCGTAACATATCCTTTACTTTTTCCTGTCCATTTCGCGGCGCCAGATCCTCTAATCTCACCAGTTTTTGTTGGGGAATTCTCCTGGTCATCTCGCTCTCCTTCAAAGTATAATTGAGATGGAGATCCCATAAAAACAAGGTGGCCACCCACTGTTGTGTTGAACACTACTTTTTTTTCTAGTGTAAGCTACCCCTCTTCTCCTAACATCTGTAGCAAGTTGGTAATGATCCTATTCAATGGGTGGTTTGCAATTAACATTGATAATTCGTCGAAAATCGTCAGATTTGACCATACTCTATTAAATGGATATATATAGAACGAAATAATGCAATGCTTGTAGGCAGAGTGAAACCAAACCACACGCACGTACATCGGCCGTGCATAATGGCTGCCTTTTCAGGAAGAGGGGGCCCAGTGGCTCCTGGCGAGGAACTGGGAGCACCAGCCACGCTATAACCCTCAGTTGCAGCACGCATAATTACCATCTTGCTATAACTGTGAAGTGTGTAGTTGGCCAATTCCTGACAGGATGTATAGATACTAGGAATAAAAAAATATAATAACCTAATAATTCACAATAAAGTGGACTCCAGATCATTTACCTTCAATCTGCAAATGGGCAAGTGTACATAGGTCACTATGCAAATGCAATCCTGGTAGTTCCGGATACTGAGGTTTATGAAGATATGGATAGTGATGTCACGACTGTCGCGACCGCGCAACTATCTGCGTGGTTCCGCATTTCGCGTTCGCGTCTTTACGCGAACACTGGCGAGTTCGATCCACCCCCAATCTTTTAACATTTCAGAACTTGAACCCTGTGAGTCACAGTCACCAGACATATCCAGCCAATGACCCCCCCACCTCACAGACCCTCCCACCCTATAACATAGTCACGTACAGAAAACACATTACAGCATTCTGGACTAAAAGGAGAAAGTGTTTGGAGAGAGAGCTGGCTGCTGCTTCTATAGGGAAACAATTACTAGGAGAAGTGTTCTGTTGATCTACGTCTTCATGCTTCTAAAAGGCCCCCATAACCGTGTTGATCTCCCACCGTGATTCCGCACGATCGATCCGGCGGGTGCACAGCGAAACGATCGTGCGGAATCGCATGCAGCACCCACCTGGTCCGATCGTTCGCAGTCCGATTGATAAGGGGCTCAAACAGATCCGACGAGAACCAACATGTTGGTCTTTCTCATTGCGATTCTGTCCGGATCATGGGGATTGCCAGTTGTAAAGTGGACAATCGGACCCGGATCCTTCCCGAATCCGTTGGACAAGGCTCTTATTCTGCTATGATACCTTAAAATTGGCCGATGATCAACCCTGCGATTCCCTTCAGAAGCGACGGAAT
>CM070038.1:14639827-14667354 GCA_036250615.1 Ptychadena robeensis | reverse complement strand
TCCGGCGAACAGTTCGGGCCATCACTAGTTAAATCCAGGTATATCCAGGTATTGATTGGTACTCTATGAGGCTTTAGCAGGTACTACACTATCTAGAGTCACAGTGACACCATGTATGTCAAATCTATGGACCGCAATCCTCAGTTTTTGTCTAAATGTTGGAAACAAATTTAATTAGGTCCCGTTTGCTGTCTAGCAGGGCCGTGTGCGATGGAATTTTGTTTCATGCACTTGCAGTATTTTAATTGGACAGTTTCCCCATAATTGCAATGAAATATATGAGAAGGAGCTGCGGGAAATCACGCTTTTGCATAAACTTAAAAAAAAAGGGATTCCCACATGTGGCCCTTAGTTTGTAATATAACCAACAGAATATAATATAAACCGGTAATCAATTTAATATGTATGGGTTCGGTTTCCATGCTATTCATTTTCCTTTGTGGCACATGAACTCTGTTCCCTGTAGTTCTTATGAAAAATTCACCATCCTCCCTGCATTTTATAGAACATGAAAAATGTTCTCAATCTTGTATAAATGGCAAGGCAGGAGACACCAGGGATGAATGAGATGTTTCTTGATCATTTTACATTGCTCTCTCAGTCCTTGTGCATGTCTCAGCCAGCTGGAGGTCTCCTTTATGAACGTCTGCATTTCTTCATAGGACAGATGTGAGCGAGGGCTGTCTTGTACATATGTTTGCTCCTAGGAATGTGAGATTATTTTTCATGATGAGTTTAATATGGCTGGAAAAACAATGCTGTAGCCTCATGTATACTCCAATGGATAATTAGAATGCATTTGCAATTTAGCTGGGGTTATGATGCTCTGGATGGTACATGGTGGAATTGTAAACGAAAATTCTTTAAAATGAAGGGGGAGGTAAAAGAAAAATGTCATCTATCAAAGCAAAGAGTTTATCTTCCTAAAAGTAAACAAAAGTCAACTGCGAATAAGACTTTTTCTGCTGCCAAAACTTTTGTTACACCATGTTTCAGAAGGGAACATTGTGGAAGACACTGGCAACAGTATTGAGGCGTCTACCATTAGAATACCTGTCATGTTTTCCCCTATTGAATTAGGGAAAAATTACAGTAAGTGACGTTACAGTAAGTAACGTTACAGATGTTGCTTCTGGTATTTGGAACTCTGAAGTGCTGCATACCTGTCAACATGAATGTCCCAGAATAAGGAACAATTTGGAAGACACTGCCAACAGTATTGAGGCCTCTATCATTAGCATACCCGTCAAGTTTTTCCCTATTGAATAAGGGAAAAATTACAGTAAGTGATGTTACAGTAAGTGAAGTTACAGTAAGTGACGTTACAGTAAGTGACGTTCAAGTAAGTGACATTACAGATGTTGCTTCCAGTTTTTGGAACTCTGAAGTGCTGCATACCTGTCAACATGAATGTTCCAGAATAAGGGACAAACACAGGAAGTGATGTCCCTGTCGTCACTTCCAGTATTTGGATTGTGGCTCTTTCAAGTTCCAAATTCAGGAAGTGAGGTCATTGCCGTCACTTCCGGCATCAGCAGGGCTTCCTTCCATTAAGTTGTGGCCTGATTTAGGAGGGAATTGGTATTACCCCCCCCTGCTAATGCCCCACCCCACACATTATCAGCAGGCGGGCTGGAAAGGTATGAAGTGCTGAGGTGGCATGCCTCTTCCATCTTTTCAAATACAGGAAGTGATGTCACAGAAAAAGGTTTAGCTCCCCTCCTTTTAATTAGCTGGCTAACTTAGGAGTAGTGATGGCCAAACTGCCCGCAAGGCGGATAGTTCGGCGGCGAACATGAATGTTCACCCTCCTTCTCGCCGGCGAGCAGTATGGGTGTTCGACCCTCCCCATTTGCCGGCAAAAAGGAGATCTCTTTTCCTTCTCCGGCAGGAATAGAAGCAGCGAGATCGTGCCGGAGGAAGAATCTATTCACTAGAAGACCGGTCATGAAGCCGGTCTCCTAGTGAAAACCCGGCTCGAGAACAGGAAGTGACGTCAGTGACATCACATCCGGCTCCCTTAACCAGGAACTATGCGTTCCAGGTACCGGACCGATCTGCCCGTTCGCAGACAGACCTGGCCGATGTTCGGCCATCACTGCTTAGTAGGGAGGGGGGCATTACAGGTACCGGACTGATCTGCCCGTTCGCGGAAAAACCTGGCCGATGTTCGCCCATCACTGCTGAGGAGGGAGGGGTGCATTACAAAGGTGGTAACTAAGGTGGAAGAGTAACACCCCCTCCCTCCTAAGTTACATCAATTTAAAAATCAATGATTTATTGAAACTAGGATTTGACCAGGAAAGTCACATAAAAAACATGACTTTCCTAGCCAAAACGGGAGGCTTGAAAAGTATGCTTTGGTAATGGTCGAAGTTTTTCGAATTTCAGATTTGTGAATAATTTGCAAAGCTTCTAAGAATGGTATCCTCGACAAAGTATTTCTCTAAGACAGTGATTCCAAAACTTTCCTTGCAGAGCCCCCCTTTTCTATTTTACATTATAGAGCCACCTCTCCATATTTAAACACAGGTTAAGAATGAGGGCCTGTGCCCCCCCCCCCCTGGAATACCTTCGCTCCCCCCAGGGGGGCACCCCCTCAGTTTGGGAAGCACTGCTCTAAGAATGGATTGTTTTTGTAAAAATTAAAGTGTACCTATCACCTCCTTAATGAAAACTATGAAAATCCAGTGACGCTTCATATTAGGACAATTGTTTTGGCAACACACAAATAAGATTGTCTCTTAGCTCGCTTTATCTAAAGGAAATCAGAACAAGTATTTATAACAGGGCAGAACTGTCATAGTATTGGTTTTCATTTGCTGGAGTGTAAATTACACCGGCCCTGGAGTTAGTTTTGGGTTCCTCCATCACTGGAGGAACATGCTACATTCTTCATCTGAATGGACAAAATGAGGAGTTTACCTCTACATTAAAATACATGTATATACATAGGCCCCCATATTACTAAATAAATGACACCCCCTATCTATGAAGTGCCATATCACAACCCTAGAGATTATACTCAGATTTAATTAAATCATAATCCATCTCCGATTGTAGTGTATGGGACCTTAAAGTAAATTAATACTTCAGCCACCATTATGCCACTTGGATGATCTTACCCATGGTAACCATGAAAATTTGTAATTAGTATCTAATTCATCTTTCTGTCAGTAATCCTAGATGGGGTGGATTTTAACCCTCCTATGAGTCAGTGATGAAAGCAGGTTTTTTCTTCCCTCCTCCCCTGTACACATCTGTGAGCTAGGAAACCAATACCCCTCCATTGATGTCTATGGTGCCGCCCCCCCCCCCCCCCCCCTCCTCTTAGGCATCACCAATGACACAGAAAGGGCTGTCTTGGAATCAGTCTGTGGGCATAGGTTAGTATGCACAATCCCAGTTCATCAGTTTTTAATTACTAAAAGTATTAAGAATGTCTCCCACTCGGGATTGCTTGCTTCTTCCACACTGGCTAGTGGTATCTTCAAGTCCTTTTACTGGCAACCACCACAAAGTCCTTCTACAACAGGAAGGTCAGGAGCTGGACAGTAAAGTTGTTTGTGAATATTCTAATCGCAAATTTGTATTGCGAATATCAGCACAAGAATTCACAAAAATCTTTAAAATAGTGCTATATCATCGTCATCACAAATATTTACGATTTTTTATGTTAGTACCCAGAACTACCGTGCATTACGTTTGCAATATGTGCATGTCCAAGTGCCGATCTATGCAATGAAAGTCATCTGGGGAAAGTACCATGTGCACATTCGCATTATGTGCACATACAAGTGTCGATTTGCGCAATGAAGTAAATAATGACTGGAGATCACCTATTCTGGAATGTATGAATTTATTGTGAATATTAGGCAAAACTATTTGCGATATTTTGCGAATACAAATATTGCCTATACTGCTCATTAGTGATGGCCGAAAAGTTCGCCCGGCGGACAGTTCGCGGTGAACATAGCATGTTCGCAGTTCGCAATGCCGGAGAACATTATGGGTGTTCGCCCCACCCCCTATACCTTATCATGGAGACAAAGTGTGACCCCTCACCCTATAGTCATGTGGGACAGTACAGCCAAAAGCACTTCCTTTCACTCCTGAGGAATACCTCCCCTTATAAAAGAAGCCCCCAGCGGCCATTTTTACATTCATCCTGTATCTCCAGTACTAGATAGATAGGGAGAGCTGCTGCTGATTGAGGGATGGCTGAGATACTTTGCTATTTTTCTCCATCCAGTGATCTGTAACTATAGCTAAGGTGTTCTGCAACAATCAGTTCATCATAACTGAGCAACAAAAGTCCTTCTCTGGGGATGGGGTATGCTGTATTATGCAGAGAGTCAGTCAGAGAGTCAGAGAGAGTTAGTTAGAGAGATCTGACTAAATGTGATGCGCTGCAGAAGGTACTGTCCGGTAACTTTTGGCAAAATCTTTAATCTAGATGTGATTTCCGGCCATTAGACTTACAGCATTAGACTTACAGCATTAGACCTACAGAATACAGCAAGAAAACAGCATTAAAAAAAATCCATATTATGGGGGAGAAGTTTAGCCATTGGTCCCCCTCTGGCATGACACTGTGCAGGTAGTCGCACCCTTTTGACTTTTTTTTTTTTGGCTACAAACATGACCTGAAGGTTTGAGAAGTTTGTCCTCCATTAAAGTCAATGGAGGTTCGCCGTTCGCATGTTCGCGGCGGGTATTTGCAGAAGTTCGATTTGCCTGTTCGCGAACAGCCACAGCTTATGTTCGGCCATCACTACTGCTCATCACTAGTAGCCAGGACAGAACCAGCGGTCATACACAAAAGGTAGTCCAAACAAGGTATCCAGTGGAGTCAGGCAAAAGTAGTAGGCATAGTCAGGTGCAAACAGGGTCAGGGCAGGCAGCAGACATAGAAAGGTCAGATACAACTAAATGGTTATGTTGATGTATACGCAGCACGGTAGCTCAGGTGGTTAGCACTCTGACTAGTGATGGGCGAACTGCCCACAAGGCGGACAGTTCGGCCATGAACAAGCATGTTCGCCCTCCTTCTTACCAGCGGACAGTACGACAGTACGGGTGTTCGACCCGCCCTGTTCGCCGGCGAGAAGGAGCCCTCTATTCTTCCTCCGGTGGGATCATAAGCAGCGAGGTCCGCGATCGGGCGGACGCCGGACTTTTTCGGCCATCACTAACTCTGAACATGCAGCGCTCGAGTCCTAGGGTCAAATCCTGGCCTGGGCACTATCTGCAAGGAGGTTGTATGTTCTCCCTGTGTCTGCGTGGGTTTCCTTCGGGTGCTCTGGTTTCCTCCCACACTCCAAAGACATGCAGTAGGTTAATTGGCCTCCCCAAATAAAGATTTTCCTATGTTAGTTACATGCAACCTATGACTATTAGTTACATATACATGACTACAGTAGGGACATTAGATTGTGAGCTCCTCTGAGAGACATTTAGAGATATGACTATACATGCTCTGTAAAGTCCTGCGTAATATGTCAGCGCTATATAAATACAAGATAATAATACGCTATCATGGAGAGTGCAGTCATGCTGCAACTAGGCTAATTTAGTGGCAGCAAGTGCTAAAGGGTGAAATGGATCACCTGGGAAAGCGTTCTGGATCTATCTATGTTCGCAGAAGGTGCACATGTAAACCTTGCATTCAGGGGCGTCATTGACAAATAAGGTTATGTTGGCACAGTCTGACTGAACAGCAATGATAGAAGGAGTCTAGAGTGTGTATGTGCCCTAGGGTATGTTTCCACATCGGCCGGGACCCACTATGTTAAGTGCAGTGCTTGGCGGGAAGTCCAAACGGATCACATACACTTTACCTGCTCGGCGGATGCTGTGTTCTCACGGCACTGAGTCGTTCCACCGATGCATGGGGCTAACGTAGTGGAGTACGTTAACCTCTGCATCGGTGGATGTCTGAACAGAGCATCCGCCGGCCAGCTTAAGTATATGTGATCTGTCAGGATCCCCGCCAAGAACTGCGCCTAACGTAGGGGGTCCCGACGGATCAGAAAACGCTGTGGAAACTCCCCTAACAGCACCTCCCTAGTGACCTCTGCTCATTTTAATGAAATATCTTTTAATTAAATTGGGAAAATAAAAAAGTTGGGATCTGAGAGTAAAGGTGGCCATACACAGGTCGATTTCACACTCAATTCCTGGCCGATCGATCACCAGGCGCGTGCACGCCGATCGATCGGCGAGGAATCGAGTGCAGCCCACCTTGACAGATCGACCCAGACCGATCGATATGGCCCCCAAATCGGATCGGCCAGGGAACCAACCTGTCTGTGTTTTCTGGTCGATCGGGCACACATCGAGGGACATGGTGGAGGCCCACGGATTGATCATTAGGAGATCTGCACAGATTTGACATCTTTGTTGACAGCTGCTGGGAAATGGATACACCCATCCTGATGAGATCCTTTCTGATCGACTGACATTTGTGAATCGATCGACTGGTAACAGAATCGTCCAGGAATCGGTGGCCTAAGGTGGTAGGCACAGACTTGTATGGTCGATCGATCGACGCCTGTGACTTCACCGGAGTCGATCGGATCGTCCATCGATCGCTCAGGAATCGACACGTGTATGGCTAGCTTTAAACTAATGGTAAAAATAATGTACAAAGAGGTAAAACACATGATCAATGCACAACAATACATGTTAATCAGATAAAAAAAGAAGCTATGGACAGGGAAAGGTGTGAACCCGGCCTTGTGAGGACACGGCCAATGCAATGTTTGTTATGTATTAATAATTCTAAGCCAAGCCAAGTACGTGATGATTGTAGAGCACCAAAACCACCAAACAGCAGTTAAAGGGTTGAGGCACAATTGGAATTCACCTGCATCCAGCAAAGTAACATTTGTGTATTTTTAAACATTGACTCTTTCTCTGTAGCGTTTGAAGTGCTCAAACAACAACTTTAGTTCCAGTAAGACAGCAGGGTACAAGCCGGCTGCTGCTGTTAACTACTGAAATATATATTTTCATTTCTGCTTGCTGTCTCTGTTATGTGCCTCACACAAACAAACATAAGTTTTCTCGATGGTTCTGCTATGACATTTGTGCTTATAACGCTTAAATAATAATTAAGCTAGTGCAATGTATAAAACAGTAAAAAAAATCATTTCCATTTATTCCACATTATAAAACTTAGCGGCGGTGAATTATTCTATATATCTGATTGTGTCTGGAAGAAGCTAACTCTGCAGTTCTAGTTCTAAAAGTCTGGTTAGGATTTATAATGGAAATTAAATAATACTGTGTTTGTGGATTTGATGGTTTGTGGAATCGGGAACCCTTCATCCTGTATATTTCAATAGAGATGGTCGAATTTTTTTTCAAAAATTTGACCATTTCGCCGATTTCGAGTTAATTGCAAAGCCCCTGAACATGGTATCATCACCAAAGTTGCTGGAGATGTAGAGAAGGGTTGGGGGTATACTCTAAAAAAGAAAGTATGTCTCTAACACAAAAAGTTTTTGCACAAATTAAGTTCAAAGTCAAGTAAAAATTTCGAAAATCGGAATTTCGACTTTAACTTTGAACTTAATTTTTGCAAAAACCACATGTGCTAAAGCAACACTTCTTTTTTTTAAATGTTCCCACAACCCGTCTCTACATCTCCAGCAAGTTTGGTGATGATACCATGTTCAGGGGCTGTGCAACCAGCTCACAAAGTTAGCAAGTCGAAAAATTCGACCATCTCTATATTTCAAGAGGCAGAGATCTAGGACCTAAAGCACACCAATACTTACCTAATGTGCTCCATGTCCCCTGCTTCTACATTTTATTGACGGCCGGTGAAAAAAAGTTTAAACATTTTGTAAATTACAATTTGCAAGTTTAAAGAGATAATTTTTTACCATTACAAATCATTATCAAACGCCATACTATATTGGCATTATATAAATAAATAATAATAATTATTATAATAACATAGGCCAAGCATGTCTGTGGATATGCATACATTATCACAATTTAAAAGTGTAAAGAAATACGTTTTTAACATTAAAAAAACGTTATCAAGTGCCATCTAGTGGTCCTTTGTGTTACTGAGGCTATTTCGCCCACCGCAATGCCAGCAGCTAGAGACGCCTGAGGGAACAGCAGATTTTTCTTCTTCAATATTTTGCACGGCTCAGAGGTTAGGAAATGTTTTTTTTCCTAGTATGCTGTAGTTCCACTTAAATATGGCAATCTTTAGACATCTCCTGATGCAGAATTTTCCTTCTTCAATTGAATAGGAAAAACCTTGATCACAACAACTTTTAAGTTGCAAATGAAAGTGAACCTAGCATGAGAAATATTTTCATATCATATCCATAGATTTTTAATCATCTCTATGTCTCTACTGTGTAACTAGTCCACATTCAAGGATGCCTCAACTCTAATGTGTCAATAAACGCAGGCTAGTTTTTTGTGTGGTTTTTCCATTATTTGGCAGTGTTATTTACCCATATTTTTAATGCAGCATTAACCCGCCCATTAATTTCCATGGGGCAAATGCACAGGTGTTTATGGATAGGTGTAAGACACCCAATGTAATTCAATGGGAGCTCTATGCACTGTGTTACATCAATGTCAATGCCACAGGACCGTGCAAGGTCTTATACTCCTCTAATTTATTGTACAGCGCTGCATAATATGTTTGTGCTATATAAATTATAATAATAATAATAATTATAATAACATAGACCAAACATGCCTGTGTATCTGCATACATCAATGGACGCAGTGATGGCACTTGGAAACTAGCCTTTAAGCTAGCCATACACATTGCAATTCCCCTTGTGATCGCTGTGCGATCGATCATAACATGTGATCGATCTTACAGCAGCTTGGGTTTCAATTTGTGCTTGTTATTTCAATGGGGATCGAGGGTCCCCATATAAAGTATTAGCGATCAAACAGAAATTACAGACATGTCGGATCACTGTTCTATCAATTTCTTGCTCGATTCTGGTCAAGCACTCAAAGCGGGCAGCCATTGAGTCCCAAATAGAGATAGTCGAAAAAAAATTTAATCGACCATTTTGACCATTTCGACTTAATTGCAAAGCCCCTGAACATGGTATCAACACCAAACTTGCTGGAGATGTACAGAAGGGTTGGGGGTATACTACAAAAAGAAAGTATATCTCTAACACAAATTGTTTTTGCACAAATAAAGTTCAAAGTCAAGTCAAAATTTCAAAAATCAAAAACCTTCTCTACATCTCCAAATATTTTGGTGATGATACCATGTTCAGAAGCTCTGCAATCAGCTCACAAAGTTAGCAAGTCAAAAAATCGACCATCTCTAGTCCCGAACAATGGATCGTCCGCAAATACGTCCTGCGAAAAAACGAGCCGTGGATAGCTTTAGACTTCAACCAAGTATTAACCTATCACATAGATCAAAGTGATTACTATGCCAACGTTATCATTTATTTTGATGGTCTTAATTTCAAAATTTTTAGGGGTAAAGCTACCAGGGATAATATATTCACATTAATACAGGTTTCTATGCATTTGTTGGTAATGTTTATTTTATATATATATATATATATATACACATAAAGATATACACTGCCTGGATTTAACTAGTCAAATATTGGATAAATCTGGGGTTGCTGCATGACCAGTAGTGTTGAGCTCGAATATTTGAATTCCACAAATATCAGCTATTTAAAAATTCGCAAATTTCACGAATATGGTGGTGGATATTTGCAATTTCGAATATTTAAAATACTATGCACTGGGAAGCTCATTGCTAGTGACAAATATCAGATATTTGAGAATTCACAATATTTCGCAAATGTGCACTCGGATATTCGCAATGACGAATATTTGTCATATTATGCTTCAACATTGTTTACCGGCATACATCGCACATATTTGTACGCATTAAGAATGGATACGCACAATACACACAGTGCTCGTACTGGCTGAGATCACAGAATGAAAAAGAGAAGCTGTAAAGCTGGTTCGCAAATCTTTGCGAATAATTGCACGCACGATGTAAGGCAATAGAGTCTAATTGAATTTAACTAATTTAAAATGTTCCTTAGTATATTCCCAAAATTACGCGAATTTGAATATACCAAATGCAGCTCAACACTAGTCATTGCCATGCATTTCGAATATATAACCGCAACGGAAAAATAAATACCATATGTGACCATTCATTGTGAAGATAATCACCATGCGATTGTATTTTTGCAATGCATGCTTTTACACTGGAATTTCGTATAGAATTCTAGCAGAATTATTTGAGAAATATTGCAAATTCGAATATTGCCTATGCCGCTCATGACTAAGGTACAGGTTATTCTATCAATGGAATTTTTCTTCCCTGATGGCACAGGCATATTCCAAGATGACAATGCCAGGATTCGGGCGCAAACTGTAAAATAGAGGTTCAGGGAGCATGAGATCTCATTGTTATTGAAGGGGTTAACCTAGCTGGAAGCTCTCTGTATATATATATATATATGTTTATGTAATCGAATGTTCCTCCCTTCCTCCCATTGTTAAATTGTAACCAGATGATGGAAACGTAAATTCCTTAGATACAATGTAATGTATATGGTGAATTCCTATTATGGTTATAGTTTGGACTAATGTATGCAATGACATCACAGTATTTCTGTATAAATAGACCCCTCCTTTAATAAAGATTCAGAGTCTGTCCTGAAAACATATTGTCTGTGTGATTGGGACGGGCTCTCCTGGTACCAGCTTTCGCTCAAAGGAGAAGTCATGGTGTATCTGATATAGGAAAACAGAAGATCTCTTACAATTGTCACACATGGATTGGTCACCACAGAGTCCAGACCTTAACCCCATAGAGAATCTGTGGGATGTGCTGGAGAAGGCTTTGTGCAGCGGTCAGATTCTACCATCATCAATGCAAGATCTTGATGAAAAATTTTATGGAAATGTGTGACCTTTTTTTTGGACAGGCAGTATATATATATATATATATATATATATATATATATCTCAGAACCCTGATGTTATTTCCCACCTTGTGACTGTGAATTTACAGTGTTTCAGCAAATGTAATCACTGAGTGAAAGAAGGCTGAAGAAATGATTCCTTCTGCTTCAGAGGACTGATGACTTCTCAGCTTCGGTAAAGCTACTTAACCGAAGCTCATGTAGTCCCTAGTAATGATATTGATAACAGAGGGTTTTTTTTTCTTGTTATGTATTTTGCGATCAAGATGTGCTCATACAGATTGGTCAAGTTACTAAGCAATTATTTTTAGTATCATGGACATCCTACAAACCTACCAGAGGCGCTTACCCAGAAACTTTGGTTCTCCAGTCCAGTGACACAGATTACTTGTTTGTAGAAAACTCCATGTCGGAAACTGAGAACTAATATTGTTTATTGGCTTAGAAACATTTACACGTAGTGAACAAGTGTCAAAAACTCAGTGGAAAGAGACTTTATTTACTGGTTATTCTCTTAGAAACTTGTAAACAAAACCTGATTTAGTGTAAAAAAAAGTGTCTAATCTAAACCCAAAATATCACACTGTGCTGCTTACCTATTTACTTCAGCATAGGGATTTTTTGACTAGCTGACTTTGTGAGCTGATTGCAAAGCTCCTAAACATGGTATCATCACCTCAATTGCTGGAGATGTAGAGAAGGGTTGTGGAAACATTGGAAAAAAAGGTTTTGCTCTAGCACATACATTTTTTGCATAAATTAAGCCAAAAGTAAAAATTTTGACTTGAATTTGAACTTTATTTATGCAAAAACTATTTGTGTTAGAGCCACACTTTTTGTAGTATACACCAACCCTTCTCTTCATCTCCAGCAAGTTTAGTGATGATACCATGCTCAGGAGCTTTGCAATTAACTCTAAATGGTTGAATGTTTGAAAAGCAATTTGACCATCTCTAGTGGTTAGTGATGAGAAGCATAGGCAATACTCATATTCACAGAATATCACACATTTTTCGCCTCATTTGACAATTAATGATCTTTAGTAGTGTTGAGCGGCATATGGTATATTCAAGTTCACGTAATATCGCGTATATATTAAGGAACACTCGAAATTCGTAAAATTTGCTTCGCCTGTACTCTATGCTCTACCTTACATCATGCGTAGTTGTTCGCAATTATTCACAAAGATTTGTGAACCAGCTTTACAGCTTCTCTTTTTCATTCTGTGATCTCAGCCAGTACGAGCACTGTGCGCAATACATTCACAATGCTTACAAATATGTGCGATGTATGCCTGCGAACAATGTTGACGAATAACCGCCATTGCGAATATCTGAGCGCACAATTACATTGTGAATTCTCGAATGTCCGATATTCGTCAAATATATTCTAATTTCGAATATTCTCGCTCAACACTAATCTTTAGACATTATAACCTATATTACAAAAAGTATCACATCTTCACCAGCATATTGCAAACACAATGTGTGTTGTCACAAGGACATCTAGTGGCAAAATGTGAAATAGTAGCTGCAGTGTAATTTCATGAGACAACACTCAGAAGTAACTCATTATGAAAATCTTCACTTGTGTATGCGCATATTGCAAACGCATTGCATGGTACTTTCCCCAGAATCTCGAATATTCAATATTACAAAGATATAGCTCTATATTCCAGATCTTCACAAATTCTCTATATTCACAATAAAAGATTTGAGATTTGAATATTTGTGATTAACATGAGCAACAAGTATGCTCACTGGTATCTACGGAGAAGCAATATTAGCCACCTTTGGAACGAAGCAAAGTCCTCCTTGTGTAGAGTAGAGTTGTTTTTTTATTTGATCAGTCTTACTACCACACAGTGTAATTGCAAAACCCATTCCCTAAATCAAATTACTTTGCAGTTATGAAGATAAAGGTGTGTGCGCATGATCAAATATACAGTAAGATACAAGGTCATCGAAACCACCTAAAACACCTCAGATACTTGGACTGAACTCTTCCAACTTTACCATTTATAACTATTTCCATTTTATCCATAATTTGACTTTTGGTCGATCATATTCAGAAAAAAGGAATTGATTCGCAAATGATCCAACTACTCCTCTGGCAGCCCAATTATTATTAAGAAAACTGTATCCAAAAGCAATTATCGAAAGTACAAATCGATTATCATGTGATCAGTATGAATTCCAAGCTCACTCTTCCCTCCCCTTCACATTCCTGGGTGGGATGTGAAGACTTGGATGGTATGGGCATGGATAATACAAACCAATAACCACGTAACTGGGGTGTCTTTGCTGCCCGCTCTACCCCATCCTTACACATTCCCGCGCAGGAAATGAGGACCCATGATATCACTGAGATGATCAAACTTTGTTTCAAAACATGGTTTTGAACATGGTATAATCACAAAACTTACTGGAGTCGTTGGGGGTTGGGGGTATATAACAAAAAAAATGTATTACTCCAACACAAAAAGTTTGTGCATAAATTAAGTCAAAATTTTAAAAGTCATACATTTCGACTTTGACTTTAAACTGTTTTTTTTTCCTGCAATTTATTCAAAAACTACTGCTAGAGCAAAACTGTTTTTTTTTTCAATTTTTACCACAACCCTTCTTTATATTTACAGCTATTTTGGTGATGATACCATTTTCAAAGTCTTTGCAATTAGCTCACAAAGTTAGCAAGTCGAAAAATTCGACCATCTCTAATCACTGACCACTAAAGTTGGAACCAGTGAGAAGCTCACAGAATGTAAAGGCTTCAGGACGGTGCGGGCATGGCTGGAGCACATAAGTCATTAATAGTGATGGCCAAACATCAGCCAGGTCTGTCCGCGAACGGGCGGATCGGACTTTTAAAGAAGTCCGCCGTCCGCCTATTCGTGGACAGATTCAAATTCCCCGCTTCTAGGCGGGGAATTTGAATCGGAAAACCGAATGTGACCTCAGTGACGTCACATCCGGTCCCTGGAACGCATAGTTCCTGGTTAAGGGAGCCGGATGTGATGTCACTTACGTCACTTCCTGTCCCCGAGCCGGTTTTTCACTAGAAGTGAAAAGATTCTTCCTCCGGCACAATCTAGCAGGTTCTGATCCTGCCGGAGGAAGAATAGAGATCTTCTTCTCGCCGGTGAATGGGGCGGGTCGAACACCCGTACTGCTCGCCGGTGAGAAGGAGGGCGAACATCTATGTTCGCCGCAGAACTGTCTGCCTTGCGGGCAGTTCGGCCATCACTAGTCATCAACAACGTAATTTACCATTCGATCATACTTAATCAGACTCGTGTATGGCCCCCATTTAGGTGATGAGCAGTATAGGCAATATTCATAGTCGCAAAATATCGCAATTTTTTTGCCAAATATTCACAATAAATTCATAATTTCGAGAATTCCTGATCTCCAGTCATTATTACCTTCATTGCTCAAATCGGCACTTGTCCATGCGCATATTGCAAACACAATGCATGGTAGTTCCGGGTACTGATGTAAAAAATCTCAAATATTTGCAATTACGAACATATAGCACTATATTCGAGATTTTCATGAATTCATGAATTCATGAAGCGCCGATATTCGCAATAAAAATTCATGATTAGAATATTCGCGATCAACACAACAGGCCAATAGATTTTCGTTAGTGACTATTAAAAAATGACTTGGTGGCCTCATCCCAGGTAATACTAGTATGTCACAGGAAGGACAACTATTGTGTCAAAGCTAGAGGTGGACTGCATCCTATACGTTATTTTTTATTTGGCCCATAGTTCTACAGTAATAAATAAATACAAAGAAGAAAAAAAATTGGCTCGCGGGTTTTACAACACTCACTGCAGAATGAGGTAGAAAAAAATATTTGTATTTTTAATAGCTGAAGGTTGCAGGAAAAAATCCCAGATGAGTGAACAATAATTTATGAACGCATATATAATTTGGTAGCCTGGAGCATTGTTAAAGGCATTTTCAGTTCTCTTTGTCTCACTTTCTTGTTTGCTTTATTGTAGCCTTATTTCATACAAGACCACAGGGACCATGGATCACCTTCAACAGGACATGATTACCGCGGTTTTCGGAATGTAACATTTTCTTTGCCACCTGAAAAGAGAGGTCCCGCATTTGCAGAGTGTATTTGAATACTAACAACTGCTTTTTTTTGTAAGATTCTATTCAAATCAGAAACACAGCCGTTTTCTAGCAGTTTCAAACATTTCCAACTATCTTTAAATCACACAATACACCAGATGGATGTAACCCACAGAGAGCTACATCAAAAAACACCTTGAATGTAGCCCATTTGAGAGCAAAATTCATTTTCATAGAACTTCATGTAAACTTATCATGTAACAATTAATTCAGACTCAGTTGCATTGAAGTCTATAACCCTTCAGTTATTCTACCAATTTGAAAAGCCATTGAAATTAGTTTGGTCACCAAAATTGCTGGGAAGTGCTCATGTTTAAATACGGACTTTTCCATGTAAAGCTCAGATATTAACAAAGCAAGATATACTGTAGATACTGCCCCCAGATAGTCCTATTATGTCTGTTTGCCACGGTGGGTCACACTGATGGTTCACGGGTGTGGACCCACTGGACCAACTTCACAGTTGGCAGAGGTGCAATCCAGGGCACAGAGCCTAAGGGACCACCTGATGTTTACCAGAGCACTAGTGTTGAGTTCAAAAATACATATGACGAATATTTTTTGCGTTTTGAGAATTCACATATATCTCAAATATGTCGACAATATCTGCGTTTTCGAATATTCTACTTTTTAAAAAAAATGAAACATGATCCCACGCTTATGGCCATGCATTCCGATAATAATTTTGTATTTACAAATATTCGATTGAATATTTGTAGAATTATTTGTGAAATACCGCAAATTTGAATATTACCTATGCCACTTTGCTGCAGGTAATCCCCAGGTTGTGAATCCCGGAAAGCACCAGTGCAAATTGATGGCTGATGGGAAACAGAGTCGTTGTGGCAAGTTAGGAGTAATAAGAAGAATCCAAAGAACAAGCCGAGAATCTGGAGCCAGGAAGTCAGGAGAGGTACCGAGATGAATTGCAGAGGATCAAGATGAAGGGGGAACAAGCAGAGTGTCTAGAGTTGGGAAGTCAGGAGAGGTACCGGGATGTGCCGAGGATTAAGATGTAGAGAGAATCCATTGAACAAGCAGAGCATTAGGAACCGGGAAGTCAAGAAGTTAACAAAAGAGCTGATAGCAAACACATGAAAAGACCTAAAGTTCAGACAACTTCCTGTAGACTGAACCTTCCTTCTATAGGACAGGAGGGAAGAGCAGCTGATAGGTTAGAAACCACCACAGGTGTCCAGCAGAGGGAGCTCCTATGGTTAAAGAGCTAACCCTTGGAAGCAAGGATGGTTTACAGAGCTGGATGCAGCCACAGCAGACACAGTTCCCCTGGCCCTGCTTGGATCTATGACAGCCAAACTCATAAGACTTATGATTGTATACAGTTGTGGTCATTAATTTACACACACTGGCAGAGTTTATCATTTCTAAACCATTTTTCAGAGGATATGACGTTCTCCTGACCTCAATATCTTTAAGCCACTCTCGGGAGACCTTAGTATTTACAGGAACTGGAGGCTTTTTGCCACAAAGAATGGGCAGCTTTTCCATCTAAGAAGAGGATGAGCTTCATCCACAACCACAAAAGACCTCATTAATGTTAAAGGAGGAATACACAGAATAAAGAACTGGGGTGTGTCAAATTTTGATCAGGGTAATTTGAGTAGTTTGTGTTGTGATTATGAGTGTGTATGAGTGAGGGTGTGTAAACTTGCATGAACAAACAAATGAGTACAAAACTCCTAACCTAAAGGCATACTAACTCTGGGCTTTAACCTCCCTGACGTTATGAGCTTTTCCCGCCATTGTTTGTGGTGTGAAAAGACGTCTTACTGGAGATCGCACAAGAGTACACTGTACTCTGCCATGTTTCCCCATCCTCCCTCTACCTCTCTACACAACACCAGCGTCAATTAGATGCTGGAGTATTGGGCTGGGAAAAGCAGCGCAGCCTCCATTAACATGGAGGTCTATGGTGCCTCCCCCTGTTCCACATTAGTGACGGCGAAGACTCGGGCTGGAAGGAATCCGTGAGCCTGCAGTTTGGTTGATCAATGTCCACCAACACATTTCACCCAAATTAGGGTTTCATTAGTGTATAAAAATAGGTTTTACAATTAGCAGTGGTACAAAACAAACCTATGGAAAGGACTAAACAGGACCCCCCCCCCCTCATTACCACCATTTAAGGAGATTAAAATCAATATATTAAAAAAAATCTATATATTATAAGTTCTGTTGAGAGGAAAGATGAAGGTATCAACAAGGGGCTTCCAAGAGACTGCTGGACTAACATCAAAGATCTCAACATGACACCCCCCCCCGCCCCAAGTAGGGGAAAGGTAGAGGAAACCCCATGGGATAAATATAGCGTCTTTACTTAAGTTGATGCAGATAACAAGTTACCACAAGTTTTGTCACAAATCTTGCACTGTCAAGGAACCTTGTGGGTCTATTTATAAAAAATTTACATTTTCTCCTCAAATGCAAATTTTTTTTGTTGTTTTCAAAAAGTCTCTACTTCCATTGTTTAAAATGTATAAAGTTGGTGCATTTTGGGTGTGATTTGCATTAAATTGTATCATTAAAGTGGTGTAAAGCAGTCTTTGGGGCTCGTTTACATAGGCTTCCTGGTAAAGGAGCAATAAGCGCAACCGACCAGAGGATCCAACATGGGGTGTCCACTGGTCAGTTTTCGGGATTTCACTCGATAGACCTGTCATAGGGTCATTATCAAAACCACCCACAAGCGCCTGCACGCGTTAATTGCCCCAGCAACAAACGTGTGTGGGAAACAACGGTATAAATCTAGCCTTAATCCAGTCCTTATTAAAGATGGCATCAAGATGCTCTAGTTTGTGCACTGCAATAAGTAGAGATAATGCCTAGAGGACGGCCGAACGTTGGCCAGGTCCGTCCGTGTAGGGTACTTTTAAAAAAGTCCGACATCCGCCTGTTTGTGGGAAGATTCAAATTTCCCACCTTCGCAGGGAATTGGAATCGAAAAAGGAAGTGACATCACTTCCAGTACATGGAAAGGCCAGCAGAAGAATAGCAACCTTCTTCCCACTGGTGAACAGAGCGGGTCGAAAACCTGTACTGTTCGCCGGGGGAAGAAAAGCGAACCGTCCATGGCCAAACTGTTCGCTAGTGATGTGCGGCATAGGCAATATTCGAATTCGCAATATTTCGCGAATAATTCTACTAATATTCGATTCTATATTTGAAAATTCGAATATTCGCGGTATGCCCATGTATTGCGAAAATAATATTCGCATTGCGAAAATAATATTCGCATCGCAAAAATCTTCAAATTGAATGGTCACATGCTATGTTTTTTTTCGCAATGCGAATATTATTTTCGCAATACATGGGCATATGGCGAATATTCGGAATTGCGAATATCCGCCGACATATTCGAGATATTGGCGAATTCTCGAATTGCCGATATTCGCGAAAAATATTCGACATTTGAATATTCGAGCTCAACACTACTGTTCGCCTTGCGGACAGTTCGCCCATCGCTAATGATTGTTATGGTCTCCTTCTACAGGCCCATGTCTGCAATAGAATGTTAAGTAATGTTCTAAAGCCTCTTTTTTTAAATAAACATTTATTATTTTTTCATTTTTTTTCCTAACCTCCCTGACAGTATGATTATTCCTTTTTTTGTTACAGTGGTATGGCAAATGTATTAATGTAATCTGTTTCAATTTTCCACCCAGGCTGGGAGGACATTAGACCAGGCAGCCCTTACAGATCCTCAATCTGGCCCCTCTGTGAAATTTAAAAAACCCATTGTGGCCTGCAAGTTCATAAGTTTACCCACCACTGCCTGACTGCCAAGCAGTTATATTGTATTTGCATGATTATATGATAGCTAGCTGTCAGGTGGTTGAATTGTGATTTTGTACCAGGGACACACCTTTAGTGTATGTAATGTATGTTATATGCTGTTGTGGTTGTTTGTTTTCTGGGTTTTTTTCTTCTAAGGCTGTTTATTTATCGCTAAAAAAAATTTAAATCAATAAAAAGATTTTTAAAAAAAGGTTTTCCTACTCCTGCTCTAACCGAAAAGAAAAACAAAGAAATGCCTATCTTCAATATTAGAAAAGACAGAGATGGTTGAATCAAAATTCGACCACTTTAATGATTTCGAGTTAATTGCAAAGCCCCTGAACATGGTATCATCACCAAACTTGCTGGAGATGTAGAGAAGGGTTGGGGGTATACTGCAACAAAAAAGTATTGCTCTAACACAAATAGTTTTTGCATTAATTAAGTTCAAGGTCAAGTAAAAGTTTAAAAAATCGGAATTTCGGCTTTGAATTTGAACTGAATTTATGCAAAAACTACACATGCTAGAGCAAAAAACTGTTTTTCCAAATGTTCCCATAAACCTTCTCTACATCTCCAACAATTTTGGTGATGATACCATTTTCAGAGGCTTTGCAATCAGCTCACAAAGTTAGCTAGTCGAAAAATTCGACCATCTCTTGACTTTGGAACAGTAAAACCCACATTGCATAGACAACATAATATTTATTCCCCCGACAACGCTATGTATGGAGCATGCTCATGTCAGACATTACCCTCTCCTTTTTCTTCTAACAAATGACATAATTAATTGAATCAATACTCTTACCTCTGCTGCTCCTTAAAAAACTGTTTAAAAAAAATTAAATAATTATGCAGTTTATCACTCATGTAAAGACACTTTTATTGTATCATTTTATATAAAGTGAAAAATGATATATAGTGAAGTGCCTATCCAACGAATACAGCTTGAAAATTCAGGAATCCATATTTATTATGGTTATTGATACTCATTAAAATACAACTTACTTGTAAAACAGCTGTTAACATTCCATTACAGATTATGACATTTTAACAGTATTGTTATTACAGATGTGGCACCATCGTTCTATCTATTTTGTATAATATATTATTCTACAGCACATAATACAGCCTAGTCAAGTCCATCCATATGCTGATTTAAAGTTGACTAAGTGTGTAAAACGTATGAGCATATCGGTTTACTGTACGCATAAGCCATATCAAGATAAAACTAGAAAAAACTTTTACAAAGGGATAACCTACATTTCTGCAGTGTAGCACCATGGACACATGCTTGACTTGCTGAGTAGTGTTGATCGCTAGAGATGGACAAACTGCCCACAGGGCCGGATCAGGCTCAGAAAGATCCGGCCGGGAGAAGAATTTTTTCACTAGAGACCTTGGTCTCCCATGAAAAATCAGGCAAAAACACGGAAGTGACGTCACTTCGAGAGATGTATGAATTTTTTTTTTAAATATCACCATTTCGACAATTTCGAGTTAATTGCAAAGCCCCTGAAACTTGCTGGAGATGTAGAGAAGGGTTGGGGGTATATTAAAAAAAAGGATGTCTCTAACACAAATAGTTTTTGCATAAATTAAGTTCAAAGTCAAGAAAAAATGTCAAAAATCGGAAATTCGACTTTGATTCTGAACTTAATTTATGCAAAAACTATAAGTGCTAGAGCAAAACTTTTTTTTTTTCAAATGTTCCCACAACCCTTCTCTACATCTCCAACAATTTTGGTGATGATATCTGTAACATCCATTGTTTCATTTCAGAAACACAAAAGGAAAGGACACAGCCACGTGGCATGGAGGAAAAGCAGGAACAAGTATATTTGTAACAGGAACAACAGTCAATCATATAGAGCATAAAACAGTGGCCCCTACAGGTGGCCACCAACATAACAGACAATATCAAACATATTCCTCTAATACACAACAATATCATTTTCAGAGGCTTTGCAATCAGCTCACAAAGTTAGCAAGTCGAAAAATTCGACCATCTCTAAATTCTGCGATGCGCCATCCTCCCAGTGATGCCATGGTGCGGCAGGGACCAGGGAGTTTAGACATCACTTCTGACATCTACATTCTCATGTCCCCATGCGCCCGCTGCCAGCCACATCTGAATTGGGAGGGGGGGAAGGTCACTGGATTCAGATCTGGATTGGTTTTATTTTTATTTTTAGGGGTTGTTGTCAAAGACTGGATGAAGACTGGTTGTTGGTGAATTATGTGTATATTTTTATTTGTTTATCTTTTTTTTAAGTTTACATCCGCTTTAATAACTAAAGATCACACAATGGTATCGTTGCTGCATATTGTTACATATCAAGAATATACGTATTCAGAATTGCAAAGTTACTAAAAGATTATTTTTAATGTCAAGAAAGTCTTCTACAATCTGGTTCCAGAATCAGCGGACTGTGATAGTCTACCCCTCCCTTGTACTGTTTCTGTTCACTCTCCTTACCGACTCAGTGGATTGGTTTTGACAAGACAGTACTGCATGACTAGGCATCTTTAAGACATACTTAGCGGTTCTATTATTCCTGGAAAAAGGATGCAACACTCAGCTGACCAATGATTCTCCTGTTCCGTGCAGTAATATTCTACATCACCGATGCTTATTTGGAAAATGTGTTACTCAATAAGCCATTTCATTCGCTGAAAATTCAATTATCCCCTACGAAAAAAGAAACCTGCCAGCACATGTACTGATTTCAACCTCATCTGTTCACCTCGCTTTACACTTCAACGAGCAAGGGAGAATAAATCAGATTAGTATTTGTGGATGCCTAAGGCACTTTTCCCAAACACAGTGAACCATAGGAGTTGTGAAGGAAACAGTGATATGAAGAAGGAAACTGTTGTGGTGTTTACTCTGTACCAACCGAAAATAAATTGCTTTGAGATGTATTTATACATTCTGATTGGAGAATATATATTTTTTTCCTTGAGTGGCAGGTTCGCTATATTTATGAAGGGGTTTTGTTTTTTTTTCAAATAAAGGGAATTTTTTTAAAGAAGCATAAAAACCTTAAAAAATATTTTTGACTGGCCTATTTTGTAAAGTTATCAACATTTGAAAGCTTAAGAGATATAGATAGAACGTTATTATATTTTATAGTATTCGTCTTCCTGTTACAGCAGTTATACAAGGCAGTGGTCTTCAGACTTTTTTTTAAACAATGGACAATGTCCTTTAATGTCCTTGTCAAACTGTAGCTAATAGTGATGGCTGAACTTCGGCCAGGTCCATTCGCGAACAGGCGGATCGGACTTTTAAAATAGTCCGACGTCCGCCTGTTTAAAGGCAGATTCAAATTCCACAATTGCCGGATGTGATGAAATTTTGACTTTTAAGTTGACATTTCAGACTTTAAAGTTAAAAGGTTGCATAAAAAATTTGAAATTCGATCCAGAAAGCTGCATGGGTGGGGAGTTTATAGAGACTCGAAATTTTCATAACAGGAAAACAAGAATTCTCTACTTGGAAAATTTCTAAAATTAAACATTAAAAATTTTTATGTCAAAGGTTGGCATGAAAAATCGAAATTTTGTAATCCAATTAAAATTCAATATGGAAAATTTTTAATTTAAGTCGATGCGAATTTAATGCATTTCAACCATCTCCATTAACATTAACAGATACTGTCCTTTATTGTGACATCACTTCCGGAATATGGACCACTGCACTGTGCGTTCCATGTACCAGGTGTGACGTTACTGATGTCACTTACTTTTTTACCCAATTCAAATTCCCCACAAACAGATGGAGAATTTTAGTTTCCAGGACAACAGGCGTACATGGAACTTTTCTTAAAGTCTGATCCACCTGTTTGCGAATGGACAAGGACGATGTTTGGCCATTAGAGATGGTCGAATTTTTCGAATTTGTGAGCTGATTGCAAAGCCCCTGAAAATGATATCATCACCAAAATTTCTGGAGATGTAGAGAAGGGTTGGAGGAACATTTGAAAAAAAAGTTTTGCTCTAGCACGTGTCATTTTTGCATAAATTAAGTTCAAAGTTAAAGTCGAAATTCCGATTTTTTTACTTGACTTTGAACTTAATTTGTGAAAAAACTATTTGTGTTAGAGACATACTTTCTTTTTTGAAGTGTACCCCCAACCCTTCTCTACATGTCCAGTAAGTTTGGTGAGGATACCATGTTTAGGGGCTTTGCAATTAAGTCGAAACCGTCGAAATGGACAAATTTTTTAAATTCGACCATCTCTATTGGCCATTACTAATTAGAGATAAGCTGCATGGGTGGGGAGTTAACATGACAGGAAACACACACACTCGGCATAGCCTTATATGTCCGCTACTTGCAAAGAGAAACTGCATTACAATATTTAAAAAAGTTAAGGCCTCACACTATAATATACAACATATCTGGCTTGTAAATGCAGGAGGCATGAAAGCTCCATGCCTTTTCATTATGAATGACCATTTCGACTATTAAGAGTTGATTGCTCTACATCTCCAGCAATTTTGATAATGATACCTTGTTCAGAGGCTTTGCAATCAGGTCACAAAGTTAGCAAGTCGAAAAATTCGACCATCGACCTAGTGGGAACATGTGAAAAAAAATTGCTCTAGCACATGTATTTTTTGCATCAATTAAGTTCAGAATCGAAGTAGAAATTTTGATTTTCGAAAGTTTGACTGGACTTTGAACTTAATTTATGCGAAATCTATTTGTGTTAAAGCGGTACTTTTTTTTTGTAGTATACCCCAATCTTTCTCTACATCTCCAGCAAGTTTGGTGATGATAACCATGCTCAGGAGCTTTGCAATTAACTTGAAATCATTGAAGTGGTTGAATTTTTTAAAACAAATTCGACCATCACAGTATTTACACTTACATTTCGCTACACAACTCTCCTCCTCTTTTCTAGTGTTGATTGTGAATATTCTTATCGCAAATTTTTATTGCAAATATCAGCACTAGTAAAGATCTCTGATACAGTGCTATAGCTTTGTTATCACTAGTGATGGCCGAACTGCCCGCAAGGCGGACAGTTCGGCCGCGAAAAAGCATGTTCGCCCTCCTTCTCACCGGCGGACAGTACGGGTGTTCGACCCGCCCTGTCCGCCGGCGAGAAGGAAACCTCTATTCTTCCTCAGGTGGGATCATAAGCAGCGAGATCCCACCGCAGGAAGAATATTTCACTGAAGACCGGGTAGAGAACCCGGTCTTTCAGTGAAATACAGGCTTGTAAAAATCCGGTTAACACAACCAGGAACTATGCATTCCAGGTGACGTCAGTGACGTCACATCTGGGTTTTCCGATTGAAATTCCCCGCCTAGAGGGGGGGAATTTTAATATGTCCGCTCCGCCCGTTCGCGGACGGACATGGTCGAAGTTCGGCCATCACTAGTTATCACAAATATTAAAAAATGTTTACATCAGTACCCAGAACAATTGTGCATTGGAGCAGGAAGTGACCGGCTTTATGCCCGGTCTTCAAGTGAAAAGATTCTTCCTCCGGCACAATCACACAGGTTGTGATCCTGCCGGGGGAAGAAAAGAGATCATCTTCTCGCTGGCGAACAGAGCGGGTCGAGCACCAGCACTGCTCGCCGGCGAGAAGATGGGAGAACATCCATGTTCGCCGCCGAACTGTCCGCCTTGCGGACAGTTCGGCCATCACTATTCCTAACACCATCTCATTGTGCATAAGATTTCCTCATCCCAGTTGTACAGTTGTATTGTGAGCCCAGGGCAATGTGATAGCTCATCCCAATGGGCATGACCATGAAGTGGGGTATCATTCTTGGTTCACTGACATATGCACAACAAAACAATATGTACCCCTGGGGGTCACCTCAACCTCTGGGCCGTTTCATCCCACTATATTGGGACTAATTCATAGAGATCATAGATCATCGTAGAGTTCTCTACGAGTAAGTCCTGATATATATACACATCAGAGGTTGAGTTGACCCCCATTGGTACTGTATTGTTTTGTTGGGCATATGTCAGTGAACCAGGAATGACACGTTGCCCTGGGCTCACAATACAACTGTACAGAGAAGTGCTCACAAGTAATTATATATGGAGAGTGGTGAAAAGTAGTTAGGACCTCCCACTGCTGGAGGGAGAAGGAGGAAGCAGATTCTGCATGTCATATAAGTAAGGCCCCCATATACGTCTAGATTTTTCGTTCAGTCGACTTAAAAAGGTACATTTTTGGGGTCAGGGAAATCGGTGATTGATTATAATCTATGCCATCTGTAGTAACAGATATTTGATCAAATTTTTTGGGATCGACTGA
Organism: Ptychadena robeensis; assembly: GCA_036250615.1. Classification (NCBI taxonomy): domain Eukaryota; kingdom Metazoa; phylum Chordata; class Amphibia; order Anura; family Ptychadenidae; genus Ptychadena; species Ptychadena robeensis. The sequence continues at coordinate 14,642,144 of CM070038.1, read as the reverse complement.
AAGTGCAAATGAATTAAGGCTCAATTTCAATACAACGATTAAAGTTTTCTATAAATTTTTTGATCAAAAATTTTCCACATTTTTATCGTTTTAGGTTGATCTAACCATGTGGGCTGCCATAGATTTTCAATCAATCAACTAAAAAAATTTAATTAAGCCGATTGAATTAAAAATCTAGACGTGTATGGGGCCTTAAAAGTAATAAAGCCTGCAGTCAAGTTTGATGTTCCATAACCGTAACAAGCATATAATTTTTTTATGTTTAATATGTCAGTTCTTATTCATGGATTGTTGAGAAAAAAATTCAAGAACTAATTTTAAATATATTTTGCTAAACATACAATTGTGTTTGTTGTCAAATTATTAAAAAGTTAGACTGTTTTATTATGATGCCCGATCTTAGCAGCGCTGCATTTTCACAAAGGGCATATCATGCATAGGTGAGCAACAGTATTAGGAAAGAGAGCAGAAAATATCACTCTCGGATCAGGAGGCTCATTGATGACCAGGAGCTAAAAGAAGCTCACACAATAGACTGAAACAATATTACTTTTCCTGGAAAGGTCAAAGCAATGTCCACAGGAATATCTCTGGGGACATAAGAACAGCAAAAACAATGAAAAAAAGGTGTAGGGCTATAGTGGTTCATTGTAAAGAGATTCACCTTTCTAGAACACTTTTCTGAAAATAACATGGAATGAAAGAAATATGTATTTTTTCATTTTGCTAATTATTGTAAAAGTGTTAGGATATTGTTATTCTTTGTTGAGGTTCAACATGGTGATTTTAAAATATCCATCAGCTGGTAAGAAGGCTGCCTACCTCTGGCATCATCAATGGTGAAGTGTATGGACTTTTCTCCCATGTAGCTCCATGAAGCTACATTTTGGATTTGTTGTGTAAGGCTAAATTGTGCCAAAAAGTGCCAGGAGAGGCTGGCGCTTAAATAACGCCCTGTAACTGGAACAGTGCCGCTCTGTGCAATGCTTGGCAATATGGTAGGGATGTAAAACATACCAAACCATATGTCAAACATACCCCACCCCCATGTGATCCCTTTGCACAACCACCCAGTGTTTGCAGTGGTTGTGGTTAATAGTTGGTCGAGAATGGCAAATGTGAAGTTTATGAGTGACCTTCTGAATCAAATCATAACAGACAAGGTGGGGAAGGTGGCTAATGTGGCTATTGGTAGTGATGAGCAGCATAGGCAATATTCGTATTCACAAAAGATCACAAATAGTTTGCCTAATATTTGCAATAAATTCGTTAATTTGACAATTCGTGATCTCTAGTCAATATCACCATACTTGCAAAAATCGACACTTGTACATGTTGATTTTTGCAAGTTTGGTGATATTGACTGGAGATCACAAAAATTGCTGGAGATGTAGATATAAGGTTATTGGGAACATTTCAACGTAAATTTATCCTTTTTATGTAATGTTGCCACAACCCTGCCCAAGGCAGACAGTTCAGCTGCAAACATTGATGTTCGCGTTCCTTCTAGCCAGCGAGCATTACGGTTGTTCGACTTGTCCCATTTGCCGGCGAGAAGGAGCTCTCTATTCTTCCTCCAGCAGGATCAGGAGCAGCGTGATCCCGCTGGAGGATGAAACTTTTTACTAGAAGACCGTGCATTAAGCCGGTCTTCAAGTGAAAAGCCGGCTCCAGAACAGTAAGTGACGTCAGTGACTGACTGATAGTGACATCCGGCTATCGTAACCAGGAACTATGCGTTCCAAGTACCGGATGTGACATTGCTTCTGGTCTTTTTGATTCAAATTTGAATCTGCCCACGGACGGCAGACCTGGCCAAAGTTTGGCCATCACTAGCAATCAACACATAAACTCAGGTAGTTGATTTTTTTTAAAGAAAAAAAAATGGCCTCCTCTAGTTGGGGCATCATTTATAAATCCTTTCTTTGTCTGAAGGGCATTTCTCTTCTATACTACAGTGGGTTGTGGGTGTTGCCCCTTCCACCCAAAAGTGTCTCCATAACATGTCTATATCTAAGTCATTGTTCCTTCACCATCGTTTGTATTTACCGTGAGTAAATGGGTTGTGGGTGTTGCCCCTTCAACCCAAAGGTGTCTCCATAACATGTCTATATCCAAGTCATTCTTCCTTCACCATCGTTTGTATTTACCATGGGTAAATGGGTTGTGGGTGTTGCCGCTTCCACCCAAATATGTCTCCATAACATGTCTATATCCAAGTCATTGTTCCTTTACCATTTGATTGTATTTACCATGGGTAAATGGGTTGTGGGTGTTGCCCCTTCAACCCAAAGGTGTCTCCATAACATGTCTATAT
>CM070038.1:14614938-14631435 GCA_036250615.1 Ptychadena robeensis | reverse complement strand
TTTTCGACTTTTTCGGTGAAAACTCGAAATGACCCCATCAAAATTCGACTATGCGAATTTCCGGTGAAAAAGTCGAAATTTCTACTTAAAAATTCGCACTGCAAATTTTTCGACCATCTCTTGTGATGAGCGTCATAGGCAATATTCAAATTTGCGAATAACTCTACTAATATTCGATTTGATATTTGTGAATATTCGCAATTGTAATTACCTTCAAAATGAATGGTCACATGTGCTATTTATTTTGGCATTGCGAATATATATTCGCAATCCATGGCCATAAGCTTCCCAATGCAGAATTTTGAATATTCAAAAATGCGTATATCTGCCGCCATATTCGTGAAATTTGCGAATTCTTGAATAGCCGATATTCGACGAATATATTCGCAATTCAAATATTCCAGCTCAACACTAATGTTACCTATCAAGTGTGTACTAAAGCTAACACCACTGCACAGGCTCATCCTTAAGGCAACGGCTCGTTGCTGTATAGCAAGTAGAGATGGTCAAATTTTTTGACTTGCTAACTTTGTGAGCTGATTGCAAAGCCTCTGAACATGGTATCGTCGCCAAAATTGCTGGAGATGTAGAGAGGGGTTGTGGGAACATTTGAAAAATAAAAGTTTTGCTCTAGACATGTAGTTTTTGCATAAATCAAGTTAAAATTTTAAGTCAAAATTCCGATTTTTCGAAAGACATACTTCTTTTTTTGTAGTATGCCCCCAACCCGTCTCTACATCCCCAGCAAGATTGGTGATAATAGCATGTTCAGGGGCTTTTCAATTAACTCGAAATCATCAAAATATTCGACCATCTCTAATAGCAAGGTGTAATTAACTGCAATTTCAATTACAACTTACATTTTGCCATTAAATCATCATAACTTTTATGTCGCCGCCACGTTTTTTGTGACTGCTCATAATGTTCTCTCTACCCTGCTGAATTCCTATTCCACCCTTTTAGCATTAGTCCAAAAAAAACAGCATTTTAGGAAGCCACTTCTGCGCATTGGTATATGCCAAATGTTATCACTGAAATATATCAACAAGCGCAGCATAAATGAAAAATACTCGAAGATTTGTACATTACCGAATTCATTTGACAACCGCTCTTTATCAACAGTCACCATTTATTATATTAACCCTCTTTTTCTTCTCCAGGGACTGCCCCATAGGTATTAATATATCGAATGCCCATCTAACCCCTGGAGGTATTTACGTACTCATCTGACAGCTGTCCAACATAATCAGTTGAATTGCTCCTAGCTTCAGAGACATTAATTCTTGTGCCCCTTCCACTCATCATACTGTAGACTTCTTTTATGTTTTCTCGTTGATGGATGTATTTCATTTCAGCAGGTCACACCGGCACACATACACACAGATCTGCGAGGAAGCCTCAGGAAAGGTAATTCAGCTAATCTAACAATAACATCAAGAGAATTATCAGCGAGCAGTGTTCCCCATGATGCAGCATCGCCACAGCATTGTTCAAATAGAAACAAGTCGCAGAGAATGTTTCCAGTCCCTATGATATGTTCTCACTCAAAGGATGATGACCTCAACCTCAGAAGTTCTATTCTTTATGTAATATCGTGATTAGCTCATCTGCAGTGAGAGCTTCTCCTTCGGAAAAGACTGACGGATGAGGCATCTTTCAAATCTAATTTACTTCGGTTAAGTTTATGCAGTGATGCAAATTGAAAAACTCTAATTTAATTTTGATGTAATTGAAAAACAAAAAAATATATAAAAATTAAATAGAGGGTCGCCCAGGGGTCATGGAGAGCTCTGTGTGTGGCACCACAATGATGTTGTGTTACTTTATCTTGGCTTACTATTCAAATATGTCTGGTTAATATAACATTTTCATAGTGTATTTGTCACAGATCTCCGCAGGGCAAGGTCTGCTGCTTCTGTGTCTGTATCCAGCTCTATTTCCTTATACTTTCCCTGCCCCTAAGGTTTTACAGTCCAGCCGCAAGAGCTCCCCCTGTGCTGGATGCCTATGGTGTTTTCTACCCTATCAGCTGATCCTCCCTCTTGTCCTGTACAGTGGATTGCAAAAGTACTCAACCCCCTTGAACTTTTCCATATTTTGTCACATTACAGCCACAAACTTGATTCAATTTTATTGGAATTCCACGTGAAAGACCAATAAAAAGTGGTGAGAAGTGGAAGGAAAATCATACATGATTCCAAACATTTTTTACAAATAAATAACTGCAAAGTGGGGTATGTGTAATTATTCAGCCTCACATGGCTTGTGGCAAAGTGCAAACGTGACTTCTTATGCTTTCTGTTAACAATGGCTTTCTTCTTGCCCATCTTCCATAAAGGCCAACTTTGTGCAGTGCATGACTAATAGTTGTCCTATGGACAGATTCCCCCACCTGAGCTGTAGATCTCTGCAGCTCATCCAGAGTCACCATGGGCCTCTTGACCGCCTGTGAGTTTCGGTGGACGGCCCTGTCTTGGTAGGTTTACAGTTGTGCCATACTCCTTCCATTTCTGAATGATCGCTTGAACAGTGCTCCGTGGGATGTTCAAGGCTTTGGAAATCTTTTTGTAGCCTAAGCCTGCTTTACATTTCTCAATAACGTTATCCCTGACCTGTCTAGTGTGTTCTTTGGACTTCATGGTGTTGTTGCTCCCAATATTCTCTTAGACAACCTCTGAGGCCGTTACAGAGCAGCTGTATTTGTACTGACATTAGATTACACACAGATGCACTCTATTTAAACATTAGCACTCATCAGGCAATGTCGATGGGTAACTGACTGCACTCAGACCAAAGGGGGCTGAATAATGTTTGGAATCATGTATGATTTTTGTTCCACTTCTCATGTGTACACCACTTTGTATGGGTTTTTCATGTGGAATTCCAATAAAATTGAGTCATGTTTGTGGCTGTAATGTGACAAAATGTGGAAAAGTCCAAATACTTTTGCAAGCCACTGTATAAGGAAGTCTATAGCAACAGCAAGATGCCTGAGCAATAAGTCTTCCATGTGTTTGGAATAAGTCTTCCATGTCTCCGCTTCCTTGCTTATTGATTCTTTGACTTCCCGGATCCTCGTCACAAGCATTTCCCTTATCTCTCAACCCTCTGAACTTTGTCTCTGTACCTCATCAGGTTCTCCAGTTCCAGACCACGGTCTCTTCCTATGGATTTCAAGAAATTTGGTATTTATTGAAATCAGAATATGTGACTTTCAAACTTCTATAACTTTAGTAGCCACTCTTTGAATGAACATTGTTTAAAAGGAAACAGTTTCATTCTTCTTCTCTATACTTGTTCTGCAGTAGATGTGAACAAAGTGCCAAGACTGGTCTAAAATTTGGATTCATTATTTGAAGTATTTTGAAACAAAGCCTTAGTTGTTGATGCCACAAAAGTCAATGTTGTATTGTGTGATTCTAGAAGGAGTATTATAAATGAATCACAATGGAAAACACATTCTGTGTGGGTGAAGGGTAGGTAAGGACGCTGTGGAAAAAATAGAGAACGACATTTGGCTTTTCACAGGCTTTGCTCTATAAACAAGAGAATATGGAGCATATAGTTCACATTGTCGGCGTTCTTTCTATTCATTAAAGCAATTAATACAGAACAGTCTTAACCGAACTCTAAGCAACAGTGATAACATAAGTGGATGAAAAGTTAGTCTCTTTACTTGTGCCTGGCCAGAGAATACACTCGAATAGGGCTCCTTTCAAACTACAGTCGGTTGTTGTAAAAGGCCTATTATCTCCAATGTGCACACCAAAGCAGGGAACAGACGGCTCGATATTGGAGCTGTCCGATGTTCCCTGCAGCAGCGTGATGATGTTATCACGCTTCTGTCAGATATCGGAGGAGCTGAAGAGACAGCTCTGCTATCTCTCCAGCTCAGCCCATGCTTTGCATGGAGTCCCGCAGTCTCCATGCAAAGCAATGGACATCGGCCATGATAAATCTCCTGGGCGCTATGCCCGAACTCAGTTCGGGCGCAGTTTGATCGCTAATCAAACTGCGCCCGTGCCGGGATCGGGCACAAACAGCGCCTCTCCATGTGCCTGCCGCTCTGTAGAAGAGCCGCAGAAACATGAAGCCTTTCCGGCCCCGTGTCTTCGGCATCATCTGTGACGCTGAAGGGGGCGGGGGGCAGCACCATAGACCTCCATGTTAATGGAGGGGGCGTAGCTTTCCTCCACACAGACCGCCGGTGTCTATTTGACACTGGCGGTGTGTAGAGGGCTGGGCAGAGAGCCGGCGTGTACTCCGCCGTGATTGCGGGAGAAACAGCTTTTCGTGCCATAAGAAATGGCGCGAAAAGCCCGTAACGCCCAGAAAGTTGACAGTCATGTCCAATATACCAGTTTTCGAGCGATGACCTCTTATGATATGGGTCAGATAGAAGGCTTTGAGGGTGCATGGCGAGCGGCCATCGATCTGACCCATATCTTTATGTGGTTACCCTGCTTTACTATGATACTACCATCACCCTTCTCTTAGGGCCCGGGTTATCTGTGTCTTCAAAATATTGTCTCTTTCATCTCAGCTGACCAGGAGTCTATGCTCTGTATTATAAAGTGTTTTCCATTTTGGTTGGTGAATCTGCAAACATAAAAAATTTAGGGTTCGCAGTTTTTCAAATCCTGTTCATTCACCTAAAGCAGTGGCATAAAGAGCACAGTGCAGGAATTCCACACGAGGTGACTATTTCACTCCTAGAGGAGGGGTGACACCAAACTTTGCAAAAAGAGACTTTTTTGTGTACACAAGGGCTAACAAAATCACAGCTGCAATGCCAATGTGAAAGCTGCAGCACAGTCTTTGGTATGGTACAGTCTTTGAATGCATTGTATATGAAAGAACTTCTCTGTTCCCCTGGATCTCTGGGTACAAATTTCCTTCCATTTTTAGCTCACTTTAGTCATGGTGGGTGAATATTGTTTGCAATGTATTCAAAACTGAGCAAAATTTAATAAAGTCCTGGGTGTTCTGCCCGAGTTATCTCTGGGTGTGTATCTCACTCTTCAGCGGATAAAACTCATCCAGAGATAACTACAATTAAACTCAGCTATTTGCCGGATTCTTTCTGTGATTCTGAGCATTGACCTTCCCATGCCCACCCTGTTGACGTTCACGTTAATTGATGGGTGTGTTTTTTTTCCGAGCACACCTCCAGCATCACCGGTGACACCGGAGTCGCGCTCGGGACCTTCTAGAGGGCAGAGAATCGCGCTGGCATTTAATGTGCTCCACACAAACTCTTTTTAAAAAAGTGGGTCACATGAGTAAAGCCCAGGAAGTTAAACACTTCAACCTTAAAGTACACAATTTGACCCATATTACTTGCAGCATGCTATATATAGTGATGGCCGAACTTCAGCCAGGTCCGTCCGCGAACAGGCAGATCGGACTTTAAAAAAAGTCTGATGCCCGCCTGTTCGCTAGAAGATTCATATTACCCACCTTTTTGCAGGGAATTTGAAATGAAAAAGAACAAAAATTACTTCAGTGATGGTAACTGGTTCCCGGTTTTGATATTCCGGTTAAAGCCGGTTTTCTTTCACAGGAACCTTCTTCTCCCTGCGGTCTCTGGTGAAAGAATTCTTCCACTGGCCGGACCTTTCTGCTCCTGATCCGGCCAGCGGAAGAATAATTACCTTCTTCCCGATTCTTCGGCAATCACTAGCCATTTAGACGATATTGAGTTATATGCAAAGCCCCTGAACATGGTATCATCACCAGACTTGCTAGAGATGTAGAGAAGGGATAGGGCTACACTACAAAAAAGTATGTCTCTAACACTAAACGTTTTTGGAAAAATTTAGTTCAAAGTCAAGTCAAAATTTTAAAAATCTGAATTTCGACTTTGATTTTTAACTTAATTTATGCAAAAACTCCATGTGCTATAGCTTTTTTTTCTCAAATATTCCTTTTTTTCTCAAATATTCCCCAAACCCTTCTCTACATCTCCAGCTATTTTGGTGATGATACCCTTTTCAGAGGCTTTGCAATCAGCTCACTAAATTAGCAAGTCGAAAAATTCTACCATCTCTACTAGCCATATACGCCCCTATGGGATAACAACATGGGTTTCAAGCACCAGGTGACACCAAACCTAGTGACACCACTGAAAAAAAAATAACCTGAATATCCTTAATGAAAAGCTCTTAAGCATTTCTAGACGTGCATCAATATAAACACATCATGTGGCAATGGATTCATTCAGCAATCACACATTTTGATGTATGAGTACTTAACGTATTTTCAGTTTATGAAACAAATGTTCTGAAACAGGAAGACAAAAATTGAGAATCGACTAATATTAGACCTACATACCAGTGTCACCTATAGCAATTTACAAGGAAGTGTTAATAAACACCCTTCTGCTATAATTAGTTTCCTTATTACATTTGCCAAATATCAACACTATGAGCATAACCATAGCAACTGCAGTATTAAATCTGACTTAAGATTTCTTCATAATATCTCCGGGATCCACAAAATCCTACTTGTGTGCAGTTATGTAAGGCAAACAATTACACATATTTTGCTTGCACATTGTCAAGGCAACTAAGTCATAGAGCCTCGGTAATTATCTTTACTTTGGAATTATGCAGTTGGGTTCTGATTTACTTTGCAGTTAGGTGTTAAGTGTATAGTTTAATTAAATCTAAAGGAACAATAAACTTTGTAAGAATTTTCTTTGTAGGTCCCCATACATGGGTCGATTTCTTCCTGATTGACCATGGATTGGATTGTTCATAGTGAACGGAAAAATAAAGATTGATCGATTAACACCCCACCCTGAACAATTGATTGTTGGACGATGTGGTATTGCGTGATCTAGTCCAGTTTACATGTCAATGCATGCAGGTCAGTAATGGCAACATATGGTATTAAAAGTATGTATTCTTTGTGACAGGTCCACTTTAAAAAAGAAGCACTTTACATTCAGAGTACTTAAAGTGCACCTTAAGTCAAAAATAAAAAAATTACCAAAAACATTTTTATTACATTTTTACTTACCTCTTAACTGTCCCAATACCTCAAAGTTGCTGAAAAATCGAAAAAATATCCATTTAGCTATCCTGCTGACGCCTGTGGGAGCCGCCATTTTACATTCAGTGTTAGCTTCAAGGCTTGCATGAGTTGAGGCTGCAATAACCCACCGGGGGCCGCCAGATACAATGTGTGTTAATGGACACAAAGTGAAAGTAGGAAAAATAAATAAATAAATCAACGTGAATTGCTGCTGGAGAAGTCGTCAGCCCGCCGCGGTGATGAGCAGATGATCTACAGAGGAGGAGGAGTTAGGGGAGAGCTATTCACATATCTCCACACAGGTAACAATTTTTTATTTACATTTTGCCCCAATAGTCGTGTAGTGTCGTGCGAGTGCAAAGTGTAGTGATATTCACGACACCAGGTTCTTCAAGGTTGGATATCCTCTGTCCACTTTGCAGGCTGTGCGCACACCCAATAAGCCAAGGTCCACGCAAGCCAGTAGGTGGCAATTTACAGTTTATTAGGGATATTTACATCTGAATCTCCAACTCCAGAGGGCAGAGAAGGGGTTCATACATGGGGAATGCGTTGCTGCACTGCGACCGTGGTGCTGGAACCATTCGGCTGGGTGTTGGTACGGACTTTCCACTGGGTCCAAGGCTGGGAAGCTGTGGTACTCCAGGGAGATGTTGCAATGCAAGAGAGCAGGAGAGCCCAGAACATTCTGAGGTTTGCCTATTTATGTCCTCAGACATGGGCTGGCATAAGGTCTGTTACTGGGCAGGACTAAGGGCCCCCATACACCTTTAGATTTCTCTGTCAGATTTCCTTTAGATCTTGTTTTGTTTTACCAAAACCATGTAATATGAAGGACTTAACATCAAGTCTACCTGTGTTCAATTGCAGAGGACCCGGCACTACATAGTTGTTGGTAGATCTAAAGGATACCTGACAGAGAGATTTAAAGGTGTATGGCCAGCCTAAAGCAGGGTACAGACGGCTCGATATTCGAGCTGTCCGATGTAGCCTACAGCAGCGTGATGACATCATCACGCTGCTGTCAGATATTGGAGAAGCCGATATCTGACAGCAGCCGAGCTTTGCCTGGAGACCCAGGCAAAGCATCGGACATTGCCGTAATAACGGTCATGTCCGATAAGGCTGTTTTCGAGCGGGATTGATTTGACCCGCTCGAAAACAGTGCAAGGGGCAGATTATATAGGTCAGATAGATGGCCAAGAGCGCACACGGCGCTTGAAACAGCCATGGATTTGACCCATATCTCCACGTCTGTACCCTGCTTAAATCTGTTACTATTTGGAGGGAAAACTTGGTAGTAAACAACCCAGCCATGACTCATGGTTAGACCAGCACGTACACAGCAAGTGTAACCCTTAGTGGGACACACCAAGTAATAGGCAAACATTCAGCATATATTATAGCAATATAAAACACATACACAAATAGTTATGTTACTTTCTCGGGTCACTACAGTCGGGGGTTGGCTAGCTAGGGGGAAAATTTTGTCTGATGGTTTTAGGTGCGCTTAAAGTATTTCAGTTTTGATAAAACATATCAACAATAATACAGCAAACATAAACATATTCCATTTGAACAATAATTATGTTTGTTTTTATTTACCATCATTCCAAATAAATCATCAGTATCCGCAGCCATTTTGTAGTGAATTGTTTGAACAAGGTCTGTGACCCAATTAAAAAGCATTACTAAAACTTCCTTATAACTTATAAAGAGTAAATTCAGTCCTGAGAGTTCAAGCTAAGCAAGTTAAGATTTATTATAGACATATATTGTTTTCCGAGGGATTTACTGAGCTGAGTCCTTATTGACTGACCCAGTTTTATTTCAGGGGATATATGACAGCCACAATAATATATAATGTGTAACTATTATGATTGTTTTCCAAGAACGCTGGGTAAATAAAAAACAAACTCTGCATTTATGCCGAAAAAAGAATAGAGGATATCCTCTGCGTCAGCACTCATATATAAAGCTTCCCGCTGTTCTATCCAATATTAAGAATCTATATATTACATTCAACTAATTATTCATGCTTTCTGGAAGCCAAGGAATGTGCAGTTCAATGCACATATATGAATTGTAGTGTAGTGTTATTTGCCAAAAGAAGTTGTAGTTTTCTTTAGCAAATTTTGTCATTCATATATTACCAACATTGTTGTTGGTTGACCACCTGCAGCCAGCGAATCTGCAGAAGGAAGTGAGAACAGCCAGTGCCTAAGACAGGCAGTGTGGTCCCCCTTGTGTTAAGCGCATTCCTTGGCAGGGATGACCAATCACGCAACCCAGTGGAGACATACCCTTAAACATGTGTCTATACACTAGCAGGATCCATTTTTTGAACCCACTGACAAACTTATTTCCAACATATACTACTGGGTGTTCCCCAGGTGGCAGTTAGTCATGGCCAATCCTGAAATGTTAATAAGAAAAACCACAGTCCTGGTGGCCCTCAAAGGGGAGGAAAGAAAGCTTCCACCTATGTCTAAATGGGATTTTTACTGGCCAATAAAGTACATCCAAAAAGTTTTTCAATACACGTATCTTTATTCATACAAAGGACTACTATATAATGTACATTCGGGGATATATAAAAACCAATCAGTAAAAACCGCCTTAGATCAGAGATTTTGGAGGAATTGTGTAATTTTTGAGCACAGATCTTTTGAAGTCCAAGATAGGGCTGAGATAGGTGGACCTGAAAGGGGGAAGGAAGCTTCCTTTGAGGGTCACTAGGGCTGTAGTTTTTCCCCTTATAGAGGGTCATTAATGACACTGGCTGTGTGGACTGGAAAGCCAGCTCCCCTTCATTAACATGGATGTCTATGTCGCTGTCCATCCCCGCCCCTTTCGGCATCACCGTGACGCGATCAGGGCACTGCAAGAGCCCCGGAAATGCTGTAGCAATTTAGACAATCGCTGCAGCTTTCCGTGGGTGTATGGGGCGCATTATATAGAAAAATAGAAATGCATAACCTAGAGCATTATCATGATACCACTAGGTTGTATACTCCACAGTTTTTCTATATGTTTCAGTGGGGCTACACTTTCTCTATCCTGCAGCTGCCCACCACTGAACTGAGCTTTCCTTTGCTATGATTGTTGAATACCTTACCAGGACTCTATTCCACTTTTAATTGGGCAGGAGTGGGCACACTACTTGTTTCTTTATGGAAGTAAGGATTCGTCTATATTACATAATATATTTAGTGCAATGTACATGTAAATAAACACAACTCATGCCATCAAAATAGCCTCAACTCATCCAGCCATTACATGACTATTTATTTATATAGTCAAACAACAGAAAAAAGCTGTCATTCTGATAGTATGAGTTGTTACTAATTACATGTACTTTTTGCATTATTGTAATAAAAATTGTGTGACACAAACTTATCCCTCCTCCTATATGTAAATAGCTGTTCATAGGTAAGTTGTTCATGTCATATCTCATTTAGAGAATGGGTGCTGCTAGGGTATTAACTCATGTTAAAGTTTCAAGTTAAATTTTTTTTCCCCCATTTGCTCTATAAGATGAACAGACATTCCTCTGTTTATACTAACCTGCTGTTCCCTGGAATCATATGAGCCAAGGTGTGACCATAAGACACAGGCACTCCCCCCCCATTTTTACAACTTACCTATTTCTTTATAGTTTAAAACCAAACTAAAATAATAATATTTATAGCATTTCAAATTATAAGCATTAAAAAAATAAACATCCTTGAACCAAAGAGACCCCATTTTATTTACAACTATGAAAGAAAAGCTCAAATAAAATGAATGCATTATATTAAAAGCCCTTTCTTCAGTGTTTTCTGCTCACATGCACTCCTAAAAACATATCTAACCATGAAGAATAATGGCTTCCCACAGCTTTTATCAGAAAAATGCAACTGTGAGCATTAAAAGTAACGATTTCAAAAGGAATTTCAAGTTTTGAAGCTTATTTTTGTGTTATTTATTTTTTCCAATAAATGTTTGCTTGTATATGAACTAGAAATACTTATAGTAAATGAAGGAGCATCAACATTATAGAGGACAAAGAGATGGAAAATGTGGTTACGTCTATGTTTACTAGTCATCTGTGTTCTACATATACATTTATATACTGATATACAGTGGGGGAAAACGTATTTAGTCAGCCACCAATTGTGCAAGTTCTCCCACTTAAAAAGGTCATAGGTCACCTCAGCTATGAGAGGCAGAATGGGGGAAAGAATCCAGGAAATCAGATTGTCTGATTTTTAAAGAATTTATTTGCAAATGATGGTGGAAATAAGTATTTGGTCCCTATATAAAGTTCATCTCAATACTTTGTTATATCCCCTTTGTTGGCAATTACAGAGGTCAAGCACTTTCTGTAAATATTCATAAGATTGTCACACACTGTTGCTTGTATTTTGGCCCATTCCTCCATGCAGATCTTTGGGGCTGTCGCTGGGCAACACGGACTTTCAACTCCACTGGTTTGAGATCTGGAGACTGGCTAGGCCACCCCAGATCCAGACGCCTTGAAATGCTTCTAACGAAGCTACTCCTTTGTTGCCTGGGCATTGTGTTTGGGATCATTGTCATGCTGAAAGACCCAGCCATGTTTCATCTTCAATGACCTTGCTGATGGAAGGAGGTTTTCACTCAAAATCTCACGATACATGGCCCCATTCATTTTTTCATGGCGATGATGTTTCCACCCCCATGCTTCACAGTAGGTATGGCATTATTTCTCCTCCAAATTTGAGTTCACTACTTTGGTTTATCTGACCATATTACATTCTCCCAATCCTCTTCTTCTAACCCCTTTCTGAGCATGGCACATCCCATATGTATGCATGACTTGCTGCCCTGCCTGTTCCCACAGCGTTCAGTGTCCGCCGACCAAATGACCGTTGGACCCAATGAACACCGTGGGAACAGGTGGGTCAGTATGTCATGCATATGTATGGGATGCACCAACATCCCCGTCAAGGATTGCGATTAACACAGGGGATATCAGCGCATACATAAAAGCCTTGGAAACATAACCTTTCCGTATCATTTTTGGTGAATTTGGCTGCTAAGGTAACTCGTCAGAGACCTGGACAAACCATAGAATTTTCTTGCATACATTATCCCACTGAATTCCCACACTCTTGGGATAAAAGTCAAAAACCTTTTTTATTTACACATATTATACAACAGTATACAATCCACCCTCCTGTTGATACAATCCTCCCTCTGACGTGCTTCATTTGTCACCCGGGCTTAGAAAGGCAAATCCTTGAAACACAAAGCAAGCAAGTGGGATGTAAGGAGGACCTTAGGCTTAATTAAGACAGTTGGCTACAGTATTGTTAATGCAGCGGTATAACATTTTGTGGGCAGTCAGTGGGTGTATGTCAATCACCCAACAGCTTCCCTCATGTCAAGTCTTTGGAAGGCCTCTACTCAATTGGGAACGACAAATGGTCAACTTTCAATTGACCATGTGTGAATTTGGCATTAACCCCCTTAGCAGTAATACAGAGTGTGACTTGGGGTACATTTTAATTACCAATATCAGTTATCCCAGGCTACTTTCATAATGGCTTACCTGGTTCAGACCAACCTTGGTTGTCCTATAGCATCTGCATATTACAGGCTTCTTGCTGGCCACTTGGGAGCTTGTCCAAGCTAAATGCAAGCATATGCATCCCATGCCTCTGGGGATGTGAATGGGGGCCAGATTTGGTGCAAAATACATGGTAATGTATTTATATTTCCTGTACTGCTTTGGGAAAGGAAAATACTGTATTTTGAGTATTTGACCCATCAAGCTAATATTCTTGGCCCATGGGAGATCTGGTAGATCTGCCTTTCTGGTCACCCCCTTACAACTGCACCCGCCATGACTCCATTCTCCCACTTTGGGAGTAGAGGACTATGAATCCTTGCATGCTCATTGTTCTCTACTCCCAGAGTGTGAGGATGGAAGCACAATGAGTGCAGTTGTGACTACTGATAGGCAAACATCGGCCACGTCACGAACAGGTGGAACGGACTTTTAAAAAAGTTAGACATCCACCTGTTCGCAGGGAATTTCAAATTCACCGTCTGTTCGCTGGGAATTTGAATCATAAAAAACAGAAGTAACTTCACTGACATCCCTTCAATTACCTGGAATGCACAGTTCCCAGGTTTCGATCATCGGACGTGACCTCACTGATGTCACTTCCGCTTTTGAAGCGATTTATTCACTAGAAGACTGGGGTCTCTACCCGGTCTCTAGTGAAAAATGTTTTCCTTTGGCCAGATCTTTCTGCACCTTATCCAGTCAGTGGAAGAATAATAAACTTGCGGGTCAAACATGTCATGTTTGCGGCCAAAGGCAGACAGTTCAGCCAACACTAGTTGTGACAGCTGGGGAAAGGGGTACCAGGATGGGTATGGGGGAGGCAAAGTGGGCAACTCAAGGGGCCATCGGTCCATGTACAGTGTGTATATAGTCAACGTATACCCCTATCCCTGTGTCCAAGAGAGTCAAATTCTGACCCGTGGGCCAAAAGTGTCCCATAGTGCAATTAAATTGTTCAAATAAATATAATGGTTGGCATACAACTTTTTTCATTTCACTTTGACACCCCTGATCTATCTGCTGACTAGAAGAATAAAAAATATAAGTGTGATAAAAATAAGAGTGAAAGAATATGCCGAATAGGTCATCTCACTGCTCGTTCCTCTTGCTCCTTGACCCCTGTCTTAATCCATGTGGTGCGTTCATTTCAAGAATATGCAGAAAAGGTCATCTCACTGCTCCTTCCTCTTGCTCCTTGACCCCTGTCTTAGTCCATGTGCTTTGTTCATTACAAGAGGCTGAAATCGTGTCAAATTAGACAAGTTAGCCTTATTGGTCTAATTAAAAAAAATATATAATGTCATTAAGAAAGACATTGCTTCATTCATTTGTATGGTTTTCTAACTGGCTGGAGTTCAGCTTGAAAGCATTTGAAATCTTTGGTCTTCTAAGTGTATGTGTAAACCGCTGGCGGCTGTAATGACACGGATGACATATGATTACAGAGGCAAGGTGACACTTTTTTCTAGTTATTTGACAAGTCCACCTGACCCGCTGTACCTTAACAGCAGGAAGAAGTTTTTGAAGGCAGCAACGTAATCTATGGCACATCACCCATAACAGCATGATGCACTGAAATAGCAGACCAGATCTCTGTTTCCGAGCACCTGAAACACAGTGACCAGACGGCTCTCAAGAATACAGCGCATTGTGCTTCATGATGAGCAAAGCTCTTGAGCTTCACTGACTGAAATGAGCTGCCCACCCAGCCTAGATCTCTTTATAAAAAAAACATCAATACAGCTTGATTAGAAAAGTCTTATTACGGCACAGAAAGAAAAAATGCCGTATACTCGCTTCTAATTACACAGAAACACGTGCGCTGTTCACAGTAAGCGTTCACCACTGTTCATCGAAGCCTAGGAACATTTCCTCTTTGTAATCAATTATCATTTACACAAACAATCACTAAAAATACCTGAAGAAAGGAGTGTGGCCGGTTGCTATCCATAATATAGAGAATGTTGTAGATGTTTACTTCTGTTGTAAACGTGCCCGCAGCGCATCCAATGCATAGCACACACGGACGTCCTAGCATCTTGTCATGTCAATTGTAACCCTCTGTGACAGACTGGTCATCTGCCACGGTGCAAATGGACCCATCAGGTGTATCCTGGAAGAAATCCAGGAATATGTTGGCCAACAACAATACGTTGTTGTGAAGTTTTGTTTAGTATTTGTTTTGGGATTCTGGGATGGGGCGAAGGAACTGGGTGGGCCTTCCCATTCCATCCAGGAATTACACCTGATGGACATCAGGGAGGTGGCTGGTTGTTTCAACAAAAGATACAGAAGCCATTCAGTCAGGGCTCCCAATGAGGTTGGAGACAGGGCTGCTGGGTGCAGCAAACACAGGGCACACAGGGAGTGTGTGGCCCAGGCTGTTGGCTGCTAGGAGGCAGGCCATGAAAGTTTCCTAAAGGAAGGAACCACTGTTTGATCAGTGCCAAGCCAGGAGGCTTGGCATTTTCAGGACTGTTTTGTTTTGATATTAACCCCTGCAAGGGTAACTTATGTTTTTGGAGTGCTGATAAATAAACGTGGGCAGGAGCCCTTAAATGAGAATGTGTGGATGGATGTTTTTGGAACACCGTTTGAGCTGAACCCCCACACCTCCAATTGAAGTATATTAAATATGTCAAAAAGCCATGGCCATGTTTTCAGTAAGGTTTTGGACATGGGCGCACTGCTGAGGTCCAGATTTCTGTAACATAGACTTCCCAAAATATGTCCGTACAAGGGTCTAGTAGACATCCCTAATATAATAATGTTTGAAATGCACAATTATGTAAAAAATAAATAAAATAAAAGGTATCATTTGAATGATTAAATCTCTAAAATACTTATTTGGTATAAAATATTTCAAAACAGTATGTATTCCTATTTATATTTTGTTTATAATACATTTTTTAATCAGTTGGAAATGTGTTTTGTGTTTTTTTTTTTTTACTTTAAATTGTATTGGAAACAGTTATCACCGTATCCAGTACGATTCCCTTTGGTACCCTTTCTCCCCTAGTGTGATGAACACACCAGGGAAGAAAGGGTTAACTGTAAAGGGCACATCTGGGTAATCACATCTGGGGAATTTGCATACAAAACATTTTAGTGTGAATTTACTTTTGAATCTCCCGCTGCCTTGGGTTCCGCTCTCCTCCAGCAGCTTGTTATTCAGATCGGAGCCACCGTAGTAGCGTGGAATGGTAAATCTGCACTGTCGCAGCTCCAATCTTTACCGGACGGCTCCATCTCATCCGGTACAGGGATGACAGGACAACGCTGAATGAGATGGTGCCGGCAGGAATGGCAGGGGGGTTAAGGTGACCAAAAACATTTATGGACACTTTGCCATGAATGCGCTCATAACATAAAATGGAGACTAGCCCTAAGATTGTAAGCAATTCGAATGATTGATAAATACGATTAATAATCCATATTAAAATCTTAGTTATCTTAACCTCTTAACCTCCCTGGCAGTACGTCGGTGCGCACGTCGTTTACAATGACACCGTAGAGGCAATCAAAGTTCCCCACCCTCCCACATCCCCTCTAGATGATCACTGGCATCCTTAACATGGAGGTCTACAGTGCCAACCCCACCTCTTTGACATCACCATTGACATTGAAGAAGCAGTGCCAGAATCGATCAGTGAGTCCTCTGTGATTCAGAATCGCTGCAGGCTCGCAGAGGATGGGTAAGTATGCTCAAACCCAGCTCAGGGTGTGTTTGTTTTGTAAACAAAACTACCCTGCGCTGGAATCGGCAAACCACCAGGGTGGTCATTATTATTTAAAATTCTCTAGAACTGACGAGCAAAATTCAGACATATAATTTCGCCAAATTTCAGTCAAAATCCTATGCA
>CM070038.1:14592500-14613049 GCA_036250615.1 Ptychadena robeensis | reverse complement strand
GATAAATGGACGCCAGTATGTAACTCCAGTACACCACGTCCCAGTGCGGGGAAAGGGGGGGCAAACGGCGCTGAGGAGGAACGGAGGGCCCACCACAAGGGCCACTGGTAGCTGAGTATGAGGTCAGAATATTCCTGCTTATGTGTAGATAGGTAAGAGGTAAAGCGGTGGTTCTCCCGTTGCCTTCCGATGCCCGGCAGCCGACTTGGGTACAGACTATGACAAAGGAGGAGAAATGGGCTTCAGCCAATAAGACCTAAGCTAGGCATACACGGTTCCATTTTAGCGCTTGATCGACCTTAAACTATTACGTTTACAAGTAAAGTTTACATTGATCAGATGTAAATTGTATGCTGCACACATGGTTCGATCACCAAAACCCGTAAAAACAGTGATCTAAATATGATTGGACATGTTGGAAATTTTTCGTTGATGACAATCAAACTATAATCGTAGCATTGTGTTTGTTGGTCGGGTCTGTATATATATATATATGTACATTTATATAAGACTCTCTCCTGGGTTTTTTGATCAAAACTAAAATCGTCTATTTTGGTCGTATTACGGTCAGACCTTTCATGTGGAGTTACTTTGAGTTTGATTTCATTCAGTGTCCGATGAAAAGATCAAGATCTAAAATCAAATGAAAAATTAATAGTTCTAAAATTGAACCATGTATGCCTAGCTTTACAATCTATGAGGTTGGAGAAGAGTGTATACAATATTTGGGGGAAATTACACTATTGTACAGCCACCATACCTGTCAACTATCCTGTTTTGGCTGGGAAAGGCTTAAAAAAAAAATTCTGGATCTTCGAAATCAGGGTAATTTAGAAGGGGCGGGGCATTACTCTACCCCATAAGTTCCCACCCCGCTTATGCTAATAATGATAATAATGATAATTCCAGGTAGGGATGGACCGAACTGTTCGCCGGAGAACAGTTCGGCGGCGAACGAGCATGTTCGCCCATCCTCTCGCCGGCGGACAGTACGGGTGTTCGACCTGCCCCGTTCGCCGACGAGAAGAAGATCTAAATTCTTCCTCCGGCAGGATCAGAACCTGCGAGATCGTGCCGGAGGAAGAATGCCCGGTCTTGTAGTGAAAAATCCGGCTTGGAGCAGGAAGTGACGTCAGTGACGTCACATCCTGCGCCCGTAACCAGGAACTATGCGTTCCAGGTTGCGGTCCAAGGACCGGATGTGACGTCAGTGACGTCACATCCTGTTTTTCCGATTCAAATTCCCCACCTAGAGGCGGGGAATTTGAATGTGTCCGCGAACAGGGCGGACTTATTTAAAAGTCCGACCCGCCCATTCGCGGACAGTAAATGGCGATGTTCGCCCATCTCTAATTGCAGGTAGTGTAACACCCTCTCCCTCCTAAATCAGCCCACAACTAAATGGAGAGGCCTCCCGATACCGGTCTTGATGGCAATTACATCACTTTCTGCATTTGGAATTGGGAAGAGCCACGATCCAAATACCGTAAGTGACGTCACGTTGGAATTCATGAGTAGCTTGAATATTGTGCTATATGTTTGTACGTATCACGAACATATACAGTAGTTGAATACTTATGGAAGATTAAAGCTATAGTACAGTTGATTATTCTGTCTCAATTAATAGATAGCAGCGATATGCAGATACTATAGATCTCCTATAACCCTTGGGTAAGGCCAAATCTATACTACTTTCATGATTCTATGAGTCGCAAAAACTATTCATCTCCCAGAATTAGTGATGGCTGAACATCGGCCTTGTCCGTTCGCGAACAGGCCGATCAGACTTTTAGAAATGTCTGGCATCTATCTGTCCGCGATGAAATTCAAATTCCCCGCCTGTTCACTGGGAATTTAAATCGAGTAAAAACAGAAGTGATGTCTCTGAAGTCACTTCCGGTACGTGGAACACACAGTGCTGTGGTCCATATTCCGTAAGTGATGTCACTTCCGGCACATAGAACGCACAGCCCCATGCTCCACATGCAGGTAGTTATGTCAGGGACCTCACTTTCTGCATATTGAACATGGGGCTGTGCGTTCCATGTTTTTTTGCCCCATTTTTTCACTGGAGAACGTGGTCTCTATTGAAAAAATTCTTCCTCCAACAATTAACTTCTTCTCACCAGCGAAGTGGGCGGGTCGAACACTTGTACTGTTGACCAGCGATAAGTCAAGTGAATATGTGATGTACACCATGTGGACAGTTCGTCCATCTCTACCCATAATCACTAGAAGCTAGAGTACAGGTGATTACTCTGTCATTAATAATAGATGGCAGTAATTTGCAAATACTATAAACCTCTCATAATTCTTAGGGAAGGGTACAGTTATAGTATTCTAAGGTTTCTATCTGTGGCAAATACTTTTCATCTCCCATAATCCTTGAGAAAGGACAAGGTGGTGATTTTATCTGTTGCAAATAAAAAAAAAGAGGTAATATGCAAATACTATGCAACTTCCATAACCCTTAAGGAAGGGTAGGGCGATAAGTAAAAACCTATCGCCTTACCCTTCCTTAAGGGTTATGGAAGTTGCATAGTATTTGCATATGACCTAATTTTATTATGATATTTTATTTACTTTTTTATTGTGATTGTAATACATTTAAGAATACTGTCTAAAAACAGGATTTAAAAATTTTTTTTATTTCTATTGCTTAACAAAGAACTATGTGTTTTACCCCCCAAAAAATCAACACAGCATGGTGAAACTAAAGATCAATTTCAAATTATAAAAAGAGCAAAGAAAACAGCAAAGAGCATGGACTAATTTTACACATCATAAGAAACTGAGCTCAATACTTGTGAATGTGTTACCTGCTAACGATTTGTGTTCACTCGGTCTGAATAGCCACTGTCCAGTTGTGGCGTTGGTCCACCATGCAGTCTGAACGGAACAGATAAATTGGTGGCAGACAATGGGTTCCTTCACTTCTCACTTGCCACCACATAGAGTATAACCATTAGTCCAACAGCGATGGAAAATGTCCCGTTACTCGTCTGTGTTATGCTGATATGCAGTTGTTTTATTGGTAAGTGTATATTTTTATGTAACTAATATGCAGTGACCCCATAGGTTTTAAAGTTGTTGTTTTGTCTTTTTATGGTTATTTAATTATATTATTCAATATCCAATAACCTCTCATCGAATTTCCTATCATGTTGGTTATTGAAGGACAGAGTAAACGTTTCGTTTTTTAATTTAGTTTTTGATACATTTCAGTAGTTTTCCTCCGAATTATTTCTCTTGTAGTATTCTGTAACATCTAAGCTCTGGTGATTCAACCTAGTTTGTCACCACTATGGTGTCCTGCTGTCATCGCTGAAGATTTATACACAGTCCATTTATCTAGCGTTACATCAAAATACGTGTTGTGGTTCCTTCGTTTCCTTTAGTGTTGAGCGGCATATGGTATATTCGAGTTTGCGTAATTTCGCAAATATATAAAAGAACATTCGAAATTTGTTAAATTTGATTCAGCTGTATTCTATTGCCTTATATTGCGTATCTGTTCACAATGATTTGCAAAGATTGGCTAACCAGCTTTACAGCTTCTCTTCTTCATTCTGTAATCTTAGCCAGAACAAGCAATGTGTGTGTTGCGCGTATCCATTAGCAATGGATTAGCAATGCGCACATATATGCACAATGTATGCCGGTAAACAATATTGAAGCATAACATGACGAATATCCGCCATTGCGAATATCCGCAAAATATTGTGAATTCTCAAATGTCGGATATTCGCCAAATATATTCGAATTTCAAATATTCTCGCTCAACACTAGTTTCCTTCAGACACACTCTGCTGAATTCAGAGATGGAGGCAGCTTTGTAACCGGTGGGTGCTTGCTTGGTATTAGTGATGAACACCATAGGCAATATTCGTATTCGCACAATATTGTGGATTTTTTACCAAATAATTACAACAAATTCAGGAATTTGTGATCTCCAGTCATTACCATCATTGCGGAAATACTTTTTGCAATCTGCGGATATTCTCAATATTTTCATGATCAACATGAAAACTAAGAATTTATTACCTTCATTGTGCAAATTGACACTTGTACATGTGCATATTGGGAAAGCAATGCATGGTAATTCTAGGTACTGATGTACAAAATCTCAAATATTCGCGATTAGGAAGATATAGCACTATATTTGAGATCTTCGCGAATTCTCGAAATGCCGATATTCACGATAAAAAATTACCATTCGAATATTTGGGATCAACACAAATTCACATAATATTGCAAATTTTTCACCTTATATTCACGAGCAATCTGTCAATTCAAGAATTTGGGATCTCCAGTCATTATTACCTTCATTGCGCAAATCTGCACTTGTATATGTATTGTGAGCGCAATGAATGGTAGTTCTGGGTACTGATGTAAAAAATCATGAATATTCATGATTATGAACAGGGGGTGGTCCTAGGGAGATCAGCGCCCTGGACGAACACTCCCCCCCCCCCCAGGGCATTTCCTAGCTTGCCAGAGATATAGAGAAGAGTTATGGGAAATTGCAATGTTCCCACAACTCTTACATACATCTAAAGGCATTTTGGTGATGATACCATGTTTAGGGGCTTTACAACTACTGTATATTCTCTTACTTTACCTGCAAAAACTGAATGACTTGAGTATTGAGCCATTATAAGAGATGGTTGTAAAATTTGGACAATATGAATTTGTGAGTTAATTGCGAAGCTGGTATCATCACCCACATTGGTGCAGATGTAGTGAAGGGTTGTAGGACCATTACAAAAACATTTCACTAACACATGCAGTTTTTGTATAAACTTTAAACTTAATATATACCTCAGTAAAGCCCAATTAAAAAGAAATATGCACATGAATCATTCCATCACAAATCCTAAAAGTGTAAAATTCCTGGCCTCAAGACAGTGGGTGGAGCCAAGCAAATCCTTCCTTTACTTCCCATCGGCAAAACACTATCCATATCTAGCATATGCATTTATTTTATAAATTTAGTTCAAAATCAAGTTGAAGCTGACACAACATTTGGTTGCTGAACAATTGTGCTTATACTCGAGTTACATTGTAAATACCAAATAAACAAACTAAAATGTACCTGCGACTATCACTAGCATAGATATTTTGTTAAAAAAATATATAAAGTAAATCAGAACTACCACCAGTAAATGACCTACACGTGAATGGCACTAGAAGTGCCGAGAATAGGAAAGAATGCATAAAAAAAAAACAACTCATCTCAAATGAATGATTTAACCTCCCTGGCGGTTCACTGGGGTCCAGATTTCTGTACCAAAAGTGATACAGTGTTTTGCCTCCGATGACGCAGATGGGGGCGGAAAGGCTCTGTGTGCCTGCAGTTCTATAGAAATGCTGCAGGCACACAGAGAGCCAGCAGTTGCACCCAATTCCGGCACGGGTGCAGTTTGATTCACGATCAGACTGTGCCAGTACTTGCTTCGGGCGTAATGCTAGGGAGGTTAAACTGGCCACAGACGCTATGCGGGCGTTTATCAAACATTTGACCGCAGCATGATGACATCATCACGCCATGGTCAATCGTTTTGTGAATCGAAATACACCATTTGCACTTCGACAGCTGATACTTTGGATGGGGACCCCATTCAAAGTACTGGCAATCGACCAGAGAAAAACGTTCGTTCTCTGGCTGATCAAAGTTGTGTGCAACCACTAGCAATTGCTCCAGGTGGGCGCATTCGTTTTGCGATTGATCACCAAGCAATCACCCCGAATGCGCATGGTGGTCATTCGCAAAATCTGCCACAGATTGAAGCGGAAATAGCCGGAGAGATCGGCTATTTCCGGAGACACTCGGGTCCAGCCGGAGGTGGATCCAGATGCAGGAACACTCCCGCTGAGCGTTTCTGCTAGCTGGATCCACTTTTGAACTGGATCAGATAAAGACATTTATCTGATCCAGTTCAAAAGTAAAAAAAAAAATATTTAAAAAACGAAAAAAAAAAAAATTTCTTTAAGTCCGGGTCCCGTGACGTCACTCTGTAACCCAGAAGAAGCCGGTGAGGACGTCACTGGAGGCGGCAGCCGAATCAGGTAAGCTCCGGTTCAGGCACATCGATAGTTGCAGCCTCCTTGTGCCCGAACTGGCTTCGGGCGTATCGCTAGGGAGTTTAAGAAGGTCCCCCGCAGCCCTCCCTCACTTACTGGCCCTGCTGTATCGCCATTGTGAGAAGTCACATTAACTAAGTATTTGCTGGGAGATTCTGTCATCTCAGCACTTCAATGAAAGTACATTGAGGAAAATTCGCATAGAAAACCATTAAACGCCCCCAGTGGCCACCCGCAATATTGCACCCAGAGTTAACCCTCGGAAACTTGATGAATAAAGATGGAATCGCTTATAGGATTCTACATCAGGCAAGTATATTGTTTTAGCATCGTGGAGCCCTAAGCCCTCATCATACCAGCTCAGAGGTAAGTCAAACTTTAATTTTACATAAATTATTATGTACATTTTGAGTGTACATCCGCTTTAAGGATTAAATATGGGTTGTAGATAATTACATTTTTTATTTATATTCTTTCCATAATAACTTTTATTGAAGTTGTTGAAAGAAAACAAAGCATACATAGATAGTCTTTCACAAATTACAATGTACACATTTACAACAAATTCTGGTA
Source organism: Ptychadena robeensis (assembly GCA_036250615.1). Taxonomy (NCBI): domain Eukaryota; kingdom Metazoa; phylum Chordata; class Amphibia; order Anura; family Ptychadenidae; genus Ptychadena; species Ptychadena robeensis. Next base: position 14,606,392 of record CM070038.1, on the reverse strand, counting down.
AATGAAGCAGTTACAAGAGTTGACTAAACAACCAGATTCCCCCTAGGAGTATCCCAAGGGCAAGGGGACTTTAACGGTCACTTAAGTGTAATACAATAATATGTAGTAAAATATAATAAAAATAAAGGGTTCAACCCTTTATCCTAACGTATTGAATACCTAAAAAAAATTTTTGTATTTAAATGTTCACCTATACCCACTATATGTGGAAGTTCCTAATACTTGAAAAATAATGTTGTAACATTGACCAACATTGACATGCCCTATGTTTTTAATCATTACGTTCAATAAATTGTTATTGATTTCAACTGTTTATTATATTTTACTACATATTATTGTATTACACTTAAGTGACCGTTAAAGTCCCCTTGCCCTTGGGATACTCCTAGGGGGAATTTAATTAGATGTGGAGGTCTTTCTTCCCTCATCTGGTTGTTTAGTCCATATTTATTTGGGATGTTGGCCACACCACCTGGATTAGTGTAATCTTAAGCTAGCCATACACGTTCGGATTCCATGGCCGCTCGATCACCTATCCGATCGATTCCGGCGATTCTGCCGCAGGTGTGATCGATCGGCCAATTAAGAGTATCCGATCGCTGCATACCACCTTGTCCAACGGATTCCGGGACGATTCTGTGTCCGATTGTCCACCTCACAAATGGCAACTCCCCCTGATCTGTGCAGAATCGGATCAAAAAGACCAACATGTTGGTTCTCTGTCGGATCCGATTCTGAGCCCCTGATCAATCGGACGTGATCGATCGGACAAGGTGGGCTGCACACGATTCCAGCACGATCGTTTCGCGTGCACGCGCCCGGAATCGATCGTGCCGGAATCCGGCCGGAATCCGACCCGTGTATGGGGGCCTTTAGTTGTATAGTATACCAAAATATAATATGTCCAAATGGACCAACGTTGAGAGTGTAATCATAAATAAAACAGAAAGTAGAGAGAAGGTATACATATAAGTATATTCATGGCTCTATTTCTTTTATATAATTACTGCCTATTTATCTGATTACATTTTTTTCTAATTTTGAAAACAGAGGTTGGCTGTACTGTTCAAACAGAAGACCAACAGCTTAGGAACCAGAGAGGTAAGTAGGCATCTTTCTTGACTTGGCTGAGATCTAACGCATAGTGCCACAAGGGAAATATGAAGTGTTATTCTACACCAGCGGTGTGAGACCTTTGGCTGATATGGGCAAAGACAAATTTCCTGCAGCTCACATTCATACTGTAATTAGTTAAGACATTGATATTCACAAAGAGTAGAATAAATGTTGAATCTCAACAGTACAGTGAGTCTTACATGTCAGCTTACTGATATGAATAGAATGAGAGCTGTGTACCTCTCCCGCATTTTAGTGACAGGAGAAAGTACAACCTTTATCTGGATGGTATATCCTTTATAGGTGATCTGTCAATCAATGCCAGGGTCATGGTGGAAATAACAAGACATATGTCAGATAGTATTTACCCAGAACCGATTAAGAAAAGATCTCAGACCTCAGGACACTTTTACATTTAAATATCAAGACTAGTGAATGGAAGGTCAGTTGCAAGAAGATGCTATCATCTGATTTATTGTAATTTATGTTGAGACGTTGGAGGCTTCTTCGCATAGAGAAGACTACGTTGCTCGGTTAAACCCAATAATGTAGATAGAATGTTAACTAAATTTTAAAGTGCATAAGCATGTATTTCATTTCCAAGTCCCTGCCTTTCATTTAGAGGTAAATGTCATTCATAATTTGCCTTGTAGGCATTCTGCAGATATACTTGTCTCCTACAGTTTCCTTAATTCCTATAACAAATTTAGGGGAAAAGCTAATCAAATGCCAGAGGCTTTAAAGTTACTGTGATAATTAGCTTTTCAAATCCCAGTGCTATATAGGAGATATATAAATATAAATAATATAAATAACTCGACCATGCATTGTGGTTGGAAATACTTTTTAGTGCTGCGAAAAAATTACCTTGAGCCCCCCCATACACCTCCTCCATACAATTTCACACGCAGTTTTTAGAGCAGGTAATCAGAAAAACAAATATTTCATGTGTTTAAATGAATTGGGGAAAAATCCCATGCAGTACCCAATTTCAGCAACAAAAATGGTGTCACTAGAGAGCCCACTTTGGCATCTCCTCTTCCTCATACAGGGGGAAGGGAGGGGGGCCACATGGAGGAATCTGCGCTCTGGTCTCCCTGTCCACTGTAGGCTGTGTGTCAGCGAATGCAGCTTTCCCAGACACACTCCGATTTGGCTATATCTGTGGGGCTCTGTGGGGCCAATACAGTTTAGATGGGAAATTGGCTGTGTGCAGGCCACAGGTGGTTGCACAATCGGACCATAAGATGCAGGCACTTTTGGGAGTGAAAAAGTGCGTATTATAGTCCAAAAAATGTATGTATGTAGTGCCAGGTCTTCCCTGATAGAATACATAGTGACTGGAAGGGTTAGAAAGCTCCTCATATTACATGGTTTTGGTAGAACAAAAGTGGATTGTACAGAAATTGTATGGTAAGATTGCTTTACATGAATAGAAAAAGAATAGTAATGTTTTTGGTCCTGACTATGCTCATGCCTCAGTACATTCAGTACTGTGCTTGTACAGTGGTGTTTGCTGTTAGTAACCACCTAGCCTCATTTGTTTGTGAGCTCCTGGTTCTTTGCCAATCCCTATCTCATATGTCATCCTTTGCTTACTTAAGACCTGGGGGCAACCAAGTGCTGGGACTGCACTACTAACCTACTGAGGCTAAGCAGGGGCTTGTGTATAGGTGAAGAGTGAGGTGGAGATTGGAGAATTGATATATGGGCTGCATTGACTCAGGGCCTTATACTCTTAACCAGGACTTTTTTTCTCAGAGAAAAGGTAGTGGAACTCACCCCCCTCCCCTGGCCACGCCCCTACCCACCCTTAGGACTGCCCCCTAAAACTGCCCCTTTATGTTGGGTGTCCGCTCCATAAATAGCTCCCCACCGGGGGAACGGGGGCAAGTGCGCCCACTCGCCAGCGCAGGCAGGCGTGCCGCCTCCCCTCCCTTAGGACGGTTAGAACTCCATCCCCCAGACCACGCTGAAGAGAAAGATCTCTCCAGCATGGACGGGGGAGGAGACGCCCTGTCATAGGGCCACCACCCATAAACAATGGGAAGGCGCCGCCCCCTCCTCGCTGTACATTGTGAGGGAGAAGAAGAGGGGAGGCACAAAATCACCCACCCGTGGCGCGCCTGTAACCCGTGCTGAATGGCCAACACTTCCCCCCACTAAACAACACACATGGGGGCCCCCCGCGGGCCACCAACGACGCACTGCAGCCAGTGCCCTTATTTCGGGGCCAGGCTTAAAATAGGTTGCGGAACTCCATTCCAGTGCGTTCCCCCAGAAAAAAAACCTGCTCTAGTCTTAACATGGTATCATTTCTAAAAAAGGTGGAGATGTAGAGAAGGGCTAGGGGAGCATTACAAAATATATTGCTCTAGCAAATTTTTTCCATAAACTTAACTTTGAACGTAATTAACCTTTAATTAATGTATGGCACAGTAAAGCCTTTTTAAAAGAAACGGTTTTCACATGTTCTTATCCATCACAAATGCCAAAAGTTACGGTAAAAACCCTCCTTTCAGGACAGTGGGTGGAGCCATGCAAATGATTTCTTTACTCCCCATCAGCAATACACACATCCAAAAGAGTCGATGTACAGTGCAAATCTAGCCTTATGGTACAGAGCCATTTCTTCCAAACTACATACAGCTGTTTAAGAATCATTGCCCATCATCAGTGCAGTGCATAGAAACCATGACTCTATGGAGTAGGGATTAGGAGAGCAGAGAAAAAAAGAATAGCTCTTCCACTCAAGCAGTGCAAAGCACAGTTAGTGTATGTTTCCACATCTATCAGGACCCCCACACTAAGTGCATTGCTTGGCAGGAGGTTGTGACGGAGCACATTCACTTTACCTGCTCGGCAGATGCTGTGTTCTTACGGCGCTGAGCCATTCTGTCGATGCAGGGTTTAACGTATTCGAGTACATTAACCCCTGCATCAGCGGATTTCTGAACACAGCATTCGCCGGCCAGCTAAAGTGTCCTGACTGATAACAAAATGATGTGGAAACCCCCCAAAAGCTTTCTTGAAACAGTTACTAGAAATACTTTTTTTCCAATGTGCCCATGTTCTTTGCACCTTGAACAATTTTGGGCTTTGCAATTTACTCTCAAATTGAAATTTCACCATCTCTGAATTCCATCAATGAATTCCAGAATAGTATCGTAAATAGCATTTGTGGTGAACCACATCACCTAGAGCTGATAATGTTTTTTTTATCAAGAATAGAAGAACAGTTTCATGTCTGAGACTGCCCATCATTGGTGGTGCTGAAGGGGCGGGGGAGAGGCCACACCAAAGACCTACATTATAATGGAGGTGCGTTAGTTTCCTAGCCCACGTCAGCTGTGTCATTGCCACTCTGGCAACGTGGACAGGGGCGGGTGGGAAATTTAAGTAGAGTACAGGGGCTGACCGCTAGGGAGATTAAAGCAGGGCACAGACGGCTCAATATTGGAGCCGTCCGATGTTCCCTGCAGCAGCGTGATGATGTCATCATGCTGCTGTCAGATATCGGCAGGGCTGGGTAGACAGCTCTGCTCTCTCCAGCTCAGGCAAAGCTTTACCTGGAGACCCGCAGTCTCTATGCAAAGTATCAGACATCGGCCATATTTACGGTCATGTCTGATATGGCTGTTTTCGAGCGTGATTGATTTGTCCCACTTGAAAACAGCGATGGTCCCATATTATATAGGACAGATAGATGGCCGTGAGCGCGGACGGCGCTCGAAGCCCATATCTTCATGTCTGTACCCTGCTTTAGCTGCAAAGGAAGACTTTGTCCAGGCATATAATGTTCCAATGGAGAATGAACTATAAGTGGAGGACCAATATGGCTGACCATAGGCCTTACTCAATCCAAACAACAGTATTAGATGTGGCAGGGGTTCACCACAAGCCATATTAAAAGCTTCCTGAATGTATCTGCAGTGGGATATTTAAAACAGTGATTTGATTGAAACTTAATAATAATTAAGCTCAGCAACTTACTTGCTATTGAATACTATTGTTTTTAATGTAATGGAGGTTTTGTCTGAAAAACGTAATTTTAGACTCACAACGATACTATGACATTGATTCATTGTGCCGACTATTGTTTATTGATATGGAAGTGGAAAGGATTATGTGAATACGCACTCTTCATAATTGCAAAGCAGATTCAGGCATGAAAAACATTGACATCAACAGAAATGTATAAAACTAAAGGCTGATGGGTCAAGGTAGAGATCCAGGGAATTGAGTGTCTCTATTCTATACGCTGAAAAGAAAAATAGAGCGCTACTTATTCATACAGCTTGTTAGGTCATAATGGAGGTTGACAGGTTCTTCAAATCCAGTCTTGTCTGTTGATATGGTGAAAGACAAAACAAAACCCTTAGAAAAGCAGTGGGCTATATACCGCCGTGTTTTTTCCTTGACCCATAACCCATAATGGAAGTTTCCTTGACCCATTATGGAAGTCACATTGGTTCTTTAGTCCAGGCTGTATGTTGTTTATTAATCCCAACTGAATCAGGTAGAATTGTAGAGCCATATATATATATTGTGACAGATTCTGTGTCTGTGAAATAAGACCGTAGTTAGGTGGTTCCTGGAAGAAGTCTGGCAATGACTATTGCCCAGCACCATTAGGTTGCTGAGAGTTTTTTGTTTTCCTAAAGGGCTCCCAGAATCTGGGATAGGGATGATGAATTTGGGTGGGCCTCCCTATTCCCCCCAGGGTCCTCTGAAAGGGTTAAACACCTGTTTGCAGGTGAGTGGAGCCAGGTGTGTCTCCACAAAAGCAGCAGAGACCAGTCTGTCAGGTGGTGCCTGATAGAAGCTAGAGACACAGGTCCTGAAAAAGTGGGAGAGAGGGGGCACACAGAGAGTGTGAGGCCCAGGCCTGTTGCTGCTGGGAAGCTCAACTGAGGACAAATGTTCGATGTTTGCCAGCCAGGAGGATTGGCATTTTTAAATTACTTTGTTTGAATGTCTATTAACCCCTGCAAGGGTGAGTTTTTACAATAAATACGGCCAGGAGCCCTAAAGAGACACTTTTATCGTGGATTTATTTGTTTTGGGAGCACCCCTTCGAGCTGAACCCCCACAATATATATATATACACATTTCTTTTCATCTAGACAAGTTTAGAAACAAGCTTAATGTATTTGTGAACCCAACAGATATTGGGAAATACTGTTAATGCAGTATACAAAATATGCTGAAAAAATGTATTTGCTTTATACTCAAGAGTTTATAATCACACAATTTCAGAAGCAAACTGTGTGAATCTAGTCAGCTGACTCACAAAATGTCCCACCAAAAATGTGCCCATCACTATAGGGTAGATATGCAAGTTTTAATTTTAATTCTAGAAACTTCCCAGGCATGTCATAAACTTTGTGCACTCAGTTACAAAGCCCTCCCTAACCCCGTCCCTACTAACCTTTCAGACTCATGGCCAGTTCACTGATAGGATGCAGTTTATCTCTATATATAACCTTTTATCTATCCGTCTCAGGGCTCCAAGGGTACTCACCCCATATGTAGCATGGTTTTAATAACTGCGATCTTCTTCAGTGTCTCCCTCACTCTCCTCTGTGTCAGCCTCCTGCATGGTAAATTCTGCTGCAGATGGACCTCCCTGTTCCTGATTGATTCTCTGATTAGCTGTCTTCATCCACAGGTCACCAGCTTGCTTTGGGTCAAAAGTAATTCTCACAGTACAACACGTTTGAACCCCCAAATCTCATACCTCAGTAGTCAAACGGTGCTTTGTCAGATTTTACCCTTACATATACCTTGTCTGACTTTTGTCCCCCAGATTTCCAACACCCTTAGAAGTGCAATATTTTTTTTTTTTGGATTAGTAATTTACATTCCCCATTTCACACCCCTAACTGCAACCTTTCATAGTTATTAATGTTTCCCCGTGGTTACCCAAGTGACATGAATTGTATACATTTTGCAAAAAAAAACCTGAAAGAATGTTGTCAATCTAAAAATTTTTACTTTTACAGTAATGTATACATGATAAAGTGAATTTTTGTAACAGCTATGTGTTCGAGCTTTAATCTCATCTCCTTGCAATACAAATTATAGCCACATCATCACTAGTAAGCACTGTCCGTGGAGTGTTCGACCGCAAACATAACATGTTTGCTTTTCTTCCCTAGGTGAACAATACAGGTGTTCGACCTGTCCTGTTCACCAGTGGGAAGAAGGTGGCTGTTCTTCCGATGGGCAGATCAGGAGCAGAAAGATCCGACCAGTGGAAGAATTCTTTCACAAGAGACCGGGTAGAGAAGCTGGTCTCTTGTGAAAGAAAACCGGCTTAGGCCGGAAGTGACGCCAGGATATCGAAACCAAGAACTGTGGGTTCCAGGTACTGGAAGTGCCATCAGTGATGTTCCTTCCATTTTCTTTTTATTGAAATTCCCCGCGAACAGGGGGGTGAATTTGAATCTTCATGTGAACCAGCGGACGTCTGACTTTTTATAAGGCCGATCCGCCTGTTCGCAGACCTTGCGTGACATCATCATAATGACATGTCTATGCCCAGCCTAAAGGCCGCCACACACGCAATGAGCGGCGGTTCTGCCGCCGTTCGATGTGCGTGCGCACTTGCGGCCGTCGGCCGCTGTTGGCAAAATCGGTTGCCGATCGGGGATGCCCACATGGGGCAATAGGGATTGGCCAGAGAACGGACATGTCCGATAATCTCTGCCCGATGCTGTTAGTTTCAATGGAGACCAGCATCCCCACTGAAACTAATGGCCGGCACACAAAGGGTGCCTGTCAATGCTGTGAGCGAGTGTGATGACGTCTGCACTCCCTCGATAATCTGTCGGCCCCCACTCGGTAGGTGTGTAGGGGCCTTAAGTATTATATTTTTAACCTACGATCTGCCCTAGTGCCAATAACATGAAGCAGATTCCGAGGTGGTAGGTCCGCTTTAAGTCCCCACCATAGATGTCAAGTTTCATAACAAAAAAATCGGGGGAAGTGACATAATTTCCAGGATACAGATCTTGGTTCTTCCGCATTCCAAGTACCAGAAGTGATGTCACTGACATCACTTCCGGCGCCTTCTCGGCTGATTAAGCAGGGGAGGGAGTTACTCTCCCTGCTAATGTCCCACCCTGCTTGTGCTGATAATGTGCGGGGTGGGACATTAGCAGGGAGAATAACTCCCTCTCCCTGTGCAATTTCAAGAATCCTGGAAAAATCTGGGATTTTGGGAATTCGGGATTCGGCCAGGAAAGCCACATAAAACGTGACTTTCCTGGCCAAAACTGAAGAGTTGATAGGTCTGGTCCCCACCACTGTATGTAGTTGTTGCACATAATGTATGGGGGCTTGGGCAGTAGTTATAAAATACTGATAACCACCCTCATGTAATGATAACAGACTGGGGAATGTAGAATGTCGCGTACCCTGGACACAATTTTAAGACCCCATTTTTGCTCACAAGTCCGCCCTGATTTACCAGCACAATTAACCAGCACACAAACAAAAGTAAAATGATTTATTAACAGACTGCACAAGAAAATAGTAACTGATAGACTGCACTGCACACTCTGTCTTGAAAGCTTTACCTTAATCCACCTCGCAATAGCAAAAAAAAAAAAAAATCTCTTTCAACCCACCAGCAGAAACTCCAGCGAAAAGTGAATGTTAAATTATTCCTATAAGAGGAAATAAAGCTTTTGCTGAGATGAGTGTTTTAGATAATCTAACATTTGCTCTCCAGTAAAACTGCGGAAACCAATTGAGTCTTTTGTCATGTTACATAAGATAGTTAATTCACCACCAGGAAGAAAACGTTTCTCTTTTTTCACTATCGCAGCGTTTTTCAGCAAGAAGGAATACCCGATGAAGATTGACGACGTGGCGTACGGTGAGTCTGATGTGACCTCAAACATACTGCGTGTGCTCTTTGCTCTACCTTCTGCTAACGCTTGATTTTATGTCAGGGAGATCTCCAGTTGTCTGAAAATGCTTTTATGTATGAAAAAAGATACACAGCCATTATGGATAAAAACGGCCATCTGTCATTTCGTGAGCTCACCCCCCCCCCCCCCCCCCCCCCCCCCCCCCATCCCTCTATGTGAAAGGATTGCGCTGGTAGACCTTAAAGTGAACATATTTTTTTTATCATGGTGCAATAGGCAGAATTACTGATCATGCAATGATAATTCTAAAAATTATCATGATCATCTATTGTTCACTTAACATATGTGTAAAGGTATCCAAAGATGAGGCGATTGTCCCTCGAAAGATGAGGGATCGACTGCGGCGTAATGTGCCGGTCATTAGTTTGGATGGGGACACAAAGTAATGGGAATGGTCGGGAATTTACCGACATGTCCTGTCACCATGTGGGAGATTTCTGGTCGATCTGTCCAGGTGGGCCCACCCGATCTGCGGCAGAGTGAACGCACACAGCGGTTGATCAGCTGAAAAATTGGGTAAAGATCAATCCGTGTATGGTTACCTTTTACCAGTGGTGGGCAACTGAGTTGATATCGAGGGCCACAAGTGCGACCCTCAGAATCACTAAAGGGCCGCACATAACATTTTAAATCTATACTGACTAGTATAAGCATTTTTAATTAAACAAATTACATCGGGCAGAGCTAGAACAAATTATGTTTCATTTTTTTAAACAACAAAATTTTTTAAATGATACTTCAAGCATTAGGAAACACTGTAGTGTGGTAATGTACATTTTGTGTCATGTATATAATCAAAGGTTATGTGTTTCAAAGCCATTGATTATATCTATGGGGCACATAACCTTGGCAGACAGGTGAGTTTCTATGCACTAATAGTTAGGTTTCTGGGGCCTCAAGTGGAAGACTGAGGGGGGCTGCCAAGGAACACCCAAAGGGCCGCAGGTTGGGCACCTGGGCCTTAAACAATATTACCAATGTAATACCCAAAACATTTTTTTAAAATGTTAACATTTCAAATGTGTGAGTTAATTGCAAAGTCCCTGAGCATAGCGTCATCACCAAACTGGCTTGAGATGAAGAGAATAGTTGAGGGTATACTACAAAAAAATTAAGTTTTGCTCTTTGAATAATTTAAGTTCAAATTCAAAGTTGAAATCCCACAACCTTCTTTGTATCTCCAGCTATTTTGGTGATGATAGCTTGTTCATGGGCTTTGCAATTAGCACAAAATCCATCTTTAGTCCTCACAACAATGATGCTGGAAGTGTGCTGTGGAAAAGCGGACAGGAATTTGTGATCTATTTATATACCCTGTACTGCTTTTCATACAGATATTGTGCAATGAGCATACCACCAGTGAGGTTAAAGGAGACAACAAGCAGGACACTCAAGAAAAGGAAATGTCATTCAGATATGACTATTATCTATCATCATCATTACCATTGCTAGAGCATATGCATGGGAATATGAAATGGAGTATGAACAGACTGCAGAACGCAAGCACAAATGGTAAAATGGTTCATGAATATGTTTCTCGACTAGGGGGGTAACTAGAATGGGTCCACATTCATGGCATGTCACCCATAATTCAACAATATAAACATTTTTTTAATATTGAATATTTGTGGTACTGTATATGTAATTCTTTGTTGCACCTCCTTATCATTGGTGACCCACAATACGCCCTCTATGGCTTCCCGATAGTCGCCATTCTAACTGAGCATTGATATTCAGGTAACAGACAACAGCCACAGTATGGGCTACCGTTGTAGGTGCATGTAAATGTTTCCATTTTATGGACTGTAAAGGTTCAAAGTCAAAATAACAGAATTGATGTGTCTCCAGCAGGCAGACTAATGCACAGAAATGTATGTAAAGTCATGGGAAAAGAAAGCATCAAAGATTTACATAACAGGGAACAGTAACAAATCTTATGGTGGGTTCTAAAATCATAGCCAATCAAAGACTGCTAGATCTAGTCCAGTGACATAGACATCAAGAGTGAGTATGAGGAATTTAAGCTAATATGCTGTGTTTGGTTTTCACCTTCGGCCTTGATTCAGAGATGGTTGAATGTTTTTGACAAGCTGACTCTGTAAAGCTAGCCATACATGGCACGGATTCCCTGGCTGATCGATTCAGCACCCGATGGATTCCGGCGGCATCCACAGGTGAGAACGATCAGCCAATTAGGGAATCCGATCGTGGCAGCCCACCTTGTACGGCCGGATCCGGGAGGGATCTGTGTCCGATGGATCGCCTCCCCGACCGCAACGCCCCCTGATCAGAGCAGAATCGGAACCGAAAAGACCAACAGGTTGGTTCTTCCTCGGATCCGATTCTGTGCCCCTGATCCATCGGGTGCTATCGGACGGGCAAGGTGGGCTGCAGGGGATTCCGTGCACGCGCCCGGAATCCATCGCGCCGGAATCCGGCACGAATCCGTGCCGTGTATGGCAGCCTTAAGTTAATACATGATATCATGTGGCAACAGTATTACTCATAAAGTATTTCTCATAACGTTTTTGCATGAATTGAGTTCAAACTTAATTTGAAATTTCTCTACATCATCTCTACATTGAAACTTTCAATTTAATTTTGCAGATGACACCATGTTTAGAGATGGTCGAATTTCCTTTCCAAAAATTTGACCACCGCTAACCATGTTCAAGGGCTTTTTCAACTGACTCACAAAGTAAACAAGTCCCCCGTAAGGACATTGTTTCAGAAGTCTTGTCCAGAATTCATGATGGCATGTTTCTGTTTTAGGGCCATTTTTCTTTTCTACTGATAACAATTGTTTCCAAGATGGACCGGTGGAGTCTACCACCACCATCTTGGAAAATAGTAGCCTGGACCTGGTAAGTATGACTACACCTTGAGCAAGGATGAGGGGAAGGTAAGTATGTATATTTTATAATAATAGAGTGGTGTGCCTGGATCAAGCACATTGAAAGTCATCTTATAGCATATGGAAAGGTGTTGTGTGCATCTGACCAGCTGTGGTTGAAGGAAAATTTGGATCTTTCCAAATACTGTTGTGTGTATGTCAGCAGGGCTGCAGTTGGCTGGCACAACATTTGGGTGCTGGCTGGCCGAGAAGCACCAGGAGGTATTTTTCTATGGCACCTAGTCACATTTTGTAACATCTTTAAAGTTTAGCTTGAATGTGTAATGGACAGGTGTCTTTAGGTGTGATGGTCAGGTGTCTTTAGGTGTGATGGTCAGGTATCTATAGATGTGATGGTCAGGTTCCTATAGGTGTATTGGTAAAGGTGTCTGTAGGTGTGATAGTGAGGGGTCTATAAGTGTGATGGTGAGGGGTCTATAAGGGTGATGGTCAGTTGTCTATAAATGTGATGGTTAGGTGTCAATGGGTGTGGTGGTCAGGTGTCTATAAGTGTGATGGTCAGGTATCTATAGGTGTGATGGTCAGGTGTCTATATGTGCGATGGTCAGTTGTCTATAATTGTGATGGTCAAGTGTCTGTAGGTGTGATGGTCAGGTGTCTAAAGGGTGGATTGTCAGGTGTCTATAAGTATAATGGTCAGTTGTCCATAAGTGTGATAGCCAGGTGTCTATATGTGTGATGTTCAGGTGTCTATAAGTGTGATGGTCAGTTGTCTATAAGTGTGATGGTCAGTTGTCTATCGGTGTGATGGTCAGTTGTCTATAAGTGTGATGGTTAGTTGTCTAGAGCAGCATATTTACACTAATATTTTCATTGTAAATTAGAGAATTCTTGACCTCCAGACAGTATTAGCTCCATTGCGAAACAGATTTTCAATAAAATTGCATTTACGCAAGCAACACCACTAATGTAAAATCTTGAATATTCACAAATAAGAAGATATAGCATTATATTTGAGATTTTTGGGAATTCTCAAGGTACTGATATTCGTATTGGATCAACACTAATCTATACACATTTGTCCATACAGTGTATATGTGTCTACATGCTCTGTATGTATAATGTCTATATATTTGTGTGCTATACCTTATACAAAGAAATCCTGTACCCTTGTTCCCCTAAACAAAAGCTAAAAATAAATCAGCCAACATAATAAAGTCCATTTTTTCCCTTTCTTTCTGCTATACAATGATTCTATATATTGTAAATAACAATTGAATACAAAACTATTCTACCACATCTGTGACTCAAGGTTGCTAAATGTATATCAAGTAGCTTCAAATATTCTTTATTCAAAATCAAATCCAATGAGATGCCGTCTCCCAAGGTTAAGCTCATTTCCAGACTGTATCATTTTTTATTGACGGCCATGAATAGGGTTTGCTGGAGTATAATCAAGCGGTAATTACCACTTCTAGCTGCCACTGGAAACAAAAGCAGAAGAGGAAAGGTGACCAGAAATAGGTTGGTAAGAGAAGGACAGAAATATCCTACTTTCCCCGGTACACACCCAGCTCTTGGAAAGGGTATATTCAGCAAACAAAGACTGTCACGGTAGAGCTTAGACAGACGACGAAGCATCTGCTTGCTCTTATCCATGCAGCCACATAATCAAAAGCTTCCTCTGTTAGGATGGAGTCAGATGGCTGCTTTGTGCTCTGCACCAGACAATTAAAATCAAAATTACGGCTGAAAGTTTTCAGAGCTGGTTTACTACCCTGTTTCCCCGAAAATAAGGCACCCCACATATATAGTACTGTAACTGTGGACAGGGGGGATCAAAGGGGCAATCAAAATAACACAGGATGATCAGAAGGGGTTACTTAAATGGTAACCCCCCCGAGTCTCCTGTGCCAATATGATTCCCCCCCTCTGATCCCCCTGTGTCATTTTAAGTGATTCCCCCCTCTGATCCCCCCTGT
>CM070038.1:14538239-14549330 GCA_036250615.1 Ptychadena robeensis | reverse complement strand
GTGTAGGCGGAGGGCAAAGAGGGTTGGCAACTCAGTCGTTACCCCAGTCCTTACAGGCTTCGGTATCCTTGAATTATAACCACGGGGACCATGTTTTGGTGAATTTATGGTGCGTTTGTTGTAGCTCAGCAATCAGAGATTGTATGTGTTCAAGGCGTGCGAGTTCAGCGAGCCATTCCCCAATGGAGGGGACTGTCGAAGATTTCTAGTGGCGTGGTATAATAGCTCTGGCCGCCACCAGGAAAAACTTCAGAATGGCGCTGGAAATGTAGAGAAGGCTTGGAGGAACATTTGAAAAAAAATTTTTTGCTCTAGAACATGAAGTTTTTGCATAAATTAAGTTCAAAGTTAAAGTCGAAATTCCGATTTTCGAAATTTTTACTTGACTTTGAACTTTATTTGTGAAAAAACTGTGTTAGAGACATACTTTCTCTTTTGTGGTATACCCCCAACCCTTCTCTACATCTCCAGCAAATTTGATGTTCATACCATGTTCAGGGACTTTGCTATTAACTCAAAACCGTTGAAATGGTCGACTTTTTGAAAAATAATTTGGTGCAGTAAATGATTCTGATTGATTCTGTAAATGGAATCAATTTCAGAATTGCATGCACGATCGTTTAAAAGATCGATCGCTGGGAAATCTAAACGTCTATGCCCAGCTTTACTTATTTAAAATGACAACTGATGAGATTGTATGTATGTAGGAACAGAAAATCCAATGGGATATTGGCTAATTGAGTTACTTAATTGAGTTAATTACAAAGTATGATCACTTTACAGGCTTGGGTATCCTTGGGTGTAGGCGGAGGGCAAAGAGGGTTGGCAACTCAGTCGTTACCCCAGTCCTTACAGGCTTGGGTATCCTTGAATTATATCCACGGGACCATGTTTTGGTGAATTTATGGTGCGTTTGTTGTAGCTCAGCAATCAGAGATTGTATGTTTTCAAGGCGTGCGAGTTCAGCGAGCCATTCCCCAATAGAGGGGACCGTCGAAGATTTCCAGTGGCGCGGTATAATAGCTCTGGCCGCCACCAGGAAAAACTTCAGGATGGCGTGAGAAGGAGTGTCAGTATGTAGGAGTGTGAGCAGGGCCACTTTAGGAGTGGGAGTGATGGTGCATCTAGTGGTGGAGCGGAAGAAGTGAAACACCGCCTCCCAGAAAGTGACAGCTCTATGTTTTAACAGATTCGTGCACAATCAAGCGCCATGAACGCGCATTAAAAAATCTATTCAAAAAATCTAGCCGCGTATGCTTAGCTTTAGTCCCGGAAAACGTTTCCTTTACATTTGCATAAAACATGTATGTTTGTATATGTTCACATATCTAAACAGCCAGTTAAATAAAATGCTTTTCTTTCTCTTAATGCCTAAAGCTTTAAAATGTATGCAAATACAGTCATCCCTAATGAATATTTTGTACATTGTGTTGTGTCACACATGAAAATAATGAGTTGAATAGCTCCAGATGCATCTTAGGAAAACATATAACATTATATTGGCGCAGAATTGTAGCACAGTGTGAATGTGGTTTTACATTGCTTGCAGCTTGAATAATTGATTATTTTGCAGCTGGAGGTACGTTTTAATATACTGGCATGAGAGTTCTTTTCAGAAGCGTTACAGAGATTCCGAGGCTTCCTGCCTCCATTTTGAAGCATGATCTCTCTCATGATGGTCCATTAAAATACTTTACAACCTACAAAGTCATTCGGAATGGTGTAGCTGCCATGCCTATTACAGACGGGGGCTAAAATCACATTCTTTAATGTATTCCGAACAGGGAGTGCATTTCTTTTTTGAAAAGCACAAGATATTTTAAAATCTAAAGCTGGGCATAGACGTCTTGATTTTTCGTACGATTTCTGTAAGATTGATCACAAATCGATGCATGCACAAAGTGATCATCAATCGATCAATTTGACCCTAAATGGCACATAAAATCGATTGAGCAGGAATCGGACCTGTCTGTAAAATTTAGTCGATTGCTCTGGAATCTTGGAACGTTAATGGAGACATAGGATCGTTCCTATCGATCGACCTGTTGGCATCCCACCCACATTACATCATTTCCGATTAGAACAGCTGCGAGCTGGAGATCGCACAATTCGTGATCGATCGCAGGAAGGAATCGGCCAGGAATCGAAGACGTCATATCGAGATGGTCGAATTTATTGACTTTCTAACTTTGTGAGTTAATTGCAAAGCCCCTGAACATGGTATCATCACCAAAATTGATGGAAATGTAGAGAAGGGTTGTGGGAATATTGGGGAAAAAAAGAGTTTTGCTCTAGCACATGCAGTTTTTGCATAAATTAAGTTCAAAGGTAAAGTCGAAATTCCAATTTTCGAAATTTATACTTGATTTTGAACTTAATTTGTAAAACAAACTGTTTGTGTTAGAGCCATACTTTCTTTTCTGTAGTATACCCCCAACCCTTATCTACATCTCCAGCAAATTTGGTGTTGATACCATGTTCAGGGGCTTTGCAATCAACTTGAAACCGTCAAATTCAACCATCTCTAGATATAGTGCAGTAAATGATTCTGATTGGTTCTGTAAATGGAATCAATTCTGGAATCGCATGCGCGATCGTTTAAAAGATCGATCGCTAGGAAATCTAAATGTCTATGCCCAGCTTTACTAATTTAAAATTACAACTGATGGGATTGTATGTATGTAGGAACAGAAAATCCAATGGGAATTTGGCTAATTGAGTTAATTAATTGAGTTAATTGCAAAGCCCCTGAACAAGGTTTCATCAGCAAACTTGCTGGAGATGTAGAGAAGGGTTAAAAAAATGTATGGCTCTAACACGAAGAGATTTTGCATAAATGAAGTTCAAAGTCAAGTCAAAACTTCCATATTGACTTTGAACTTAATTTATGCAAAAACTACACGTGCTAGAGCAAAACTTTTTTTCCCCAATGTTCCCACAACCCTTCTCTACATTTCCAGTGATTTTGGTGATGATACCATGTTCAGGGGCTTAGCAATTAGCTCACAAAGTCAGCTAGACGAAAAATTTGACCATCTCTACACCTAAAAACAGAAAAGAATTACATTACATTTTTACTTACCTCTGAGCTGTCCCAATGGCTCTAAATAATTTAGAAATCTTGTTACAATATACTTCCCTCCTCTGCTCTTGTCTGTGGATGTCACTATGTTGATTTCCATGAAGCTTTCAGTCTTCAAGGTGTTGATAGTTGCAGTAACGCGTGTGGCCTCTGGGGGCATTAAACCTGAACCCAGTATATTCACAGTTTGTTCTTAAAACAAACTGCGCCCACACCGCAAATATGCTAGTGTGATTCACCATCAGTGACACCAAAGAGGGGGCGGTGCCATAGACCTGCATGTTAATGAAGGCAGCGGCGCTTTTTCCGGCCCAAATATGTAGAGAGGAGGGCGGTAGATCTTGGGAGAGTACAGTGTACTCTGCCGTGATTTCCCATACAACGCCATAACGCCAGTCCACAGACTTATATGGAGGCTTGATGACATCACAGCCTATCTGTCCCAACTCACAGCCATGGAAGTGTTTCAGAGAGAAGAGAACATTAAGGGACATTGAGGAATCTCTTTACACTAAGATTTTCTTCAGAACGTCCCATTAATAGGGTGTTTCCATGCGACAGCACAAAGATCATAAGTTGAGTTTAGGTGCACTTTAAGTTAGCTGAGGGTTCCATATTACAAATGCATAACCCCCCTCCCCCCATAAGATCATTGGTCAAATATATAAGCATTATTTATCCTTATTATGTCTTGTTATGTAATCAGTAATAATGAAGGGGTAGCCTCTTTAAATAGCATTCAGTAGGCAATGGGCACATAAAAATAATACAAAATAAAGACAAAAACAAACTATAGTTGCAAACAAACACTATATGGTCAAAAGTTCTCAGACCTTCAAACCTTTATGACATTGTTGGATGAACATCTAATTCCAACAACATAATTCTTAAAATGGACTCCAATGTAATCCCCCTCCGTAACCTCCACTGCTCAACTCAGAATATTCTCTGCAAGGATTTTTACTATATGTGTGAAAATCTGTCCTTGGGAAGCTAAAAGATCATTTTTGAGGTCAGGTACTGATGCTGGACAAGTAGACTTATGTCACAGTGAGCATTTCAGCTCATTCCAAAGGTAGATGATTTTTAGGGTTGAGGCCAGGGCTCTATGTAGTAGATCTATGTTTATGCAGACCTAACTCTTAAACCATGACTTTATGGTTTGTATAGCTTTGTACACAAATGAATAATTTGACAGATTACTGAGCAAACCTTTTACAGATTGGTCTACAATCTTGCCCTAGACATCCTTGGACAACTCTTTGGTCTTGGTTTTGACCATGCTGCCTAATTTGGAATTTGATTCATTATTTCTGTGGGATTACGAGAACTCCCCCAGGGCTTGTTTCCACAGCATCTTGTTCCCTTTGTTTGACCCAGTCATGACAGACACCCGCTGTTTGAATTCCCCGTGGTTTAGGGGACATTGGTGGTAATGCCCTCCCAATAATATGAGTTGAAAACACACCCATTGCTTTTTGGTGTAGCTTTTCTGTAACTCGTTGATATTAAATGTACACGTTGCCGGTGACCCCTCGATTACCTGGTACCCTGGGTTGAAAACAAAGTGGCACAGATAAGCTGCTTTGTTTATGTGCAAGTGGGCCCACTTAAATGGGAGGTGTCCTGTATGCGCCTTTTTACTCATGTTGGGCACATACCCACGTTTATGTGCATTTCCAATTCAAGAGACAGCGGAGCCAAGCCCTTACAGGGGTTGTTTCTTCATTACATTTGTTACCAGAATAAAGTGAAGACAGCTCTAAACCTGAAATCTTGCTGGTCATTAGGTCATAGGGAATGTGCAGAGAAGAGCCATTCCCCCCCCCCCCCGGGGCGACCAGGGGACAGGCCCGCCCAGTAAGGTCTGTGTGGCCACACGATTGGGCCCCCTACCTACACCCGCTTGACCTGTGAGATATAGGCGTGCCCCCCCCCCCCCGATTGTCCGCCCGTGCCTGTCCGCTCCTGGCGCGACCCTCTCCACCTGGAAACAGGGGAGCACAGGGACCCATACATGCGCAAGTGGTGCACATCCAGACATGTAGGATCCTCTACCCAGACTAGATGCAGCAAGATGGCCCGCCAGACCACACTACCCCGGATTAACCCCCGAATACTGCGGAAACTAGAGAAAAAAGGAGGAGAGGAAGAAAAAGGCAATTGAATCACTCCTGCACTGCCTGTCCGACATATTAGGTTCACCAGGAAGATCTCAGATCTCCTAATGTCTCCATTGCCAAAATCCTTATTTAAAGGCTAGGTGCCAGCGCATCCATCAAGGGAGGCTGACCTTGGTAGGGATAGCCCCAGGAAATCATCAGGCAGGAACAAAATCAATTTACCTGCTATGGTGAGGACAGAAAAAAAGAATGGCGTGCATAATGTATAGTAGGCCTATCCTATGGGGTTAGAGGGCAGGAACTTAACCCATTGTATGCTGCCATTGTAATTTTCACTCATTACAATGCATATCAATCTCTGACTTTAGTGCACTGGGTTTGGGAGGTTTTTTTGTTGTTATTCTGTCTCACACAGCTACGAACATACCATTAAAATTATAGACTTGGCATGGGATCAAATACTTCTTTCCATGACTATATATAAATATATCACTGTGACATGACACGCAGCTACAAGTTCAGCACAATTTCTGAAAGGTGGTCACATTAGGTATCTCATTTGTGAGCGGATCTTATGTTACAATTTATTTTTTCTCTCTCTCTTTGTCAGACAATGCCTTGAAGCCTGTTATTTTATTGAAGGGAAACTGGCCACAGATCCTTTTTTGAGCCACATCTACCCTGCAGCTGCTCCTATCTGAAGATCATCCAAGATTAGATTTGTCTCAGACAATATAAAGCCTTGTGTCTTCCCAATGTTCTGATGGGGGCATCATTGCGGTTGTCGCATAATTGCCACATCGTAATAGCTATAATGACATACTGTACTTTTCCTGTATTCATTTTCTTTTTAATGATATCATAGAAAAAGATTAAAAAAAACATCCAAGTGAACATTTTCAACAAAATTAGCTATTCTGATGTTTTCAATGCTAAATATAAAACACACAGTATCTGCGAAGATATCTCTTGTAACACATAATGTTCTATCTTCCCGTATGAGGTCAGTAAAGGTTTCATTTGTTGATGTGAAAAAGAGATGTCACCATTAACAGATATAATCAAATATAGCAGTAATTTCAGAAATATAATATTAGGCTTTTTCCATAGGTTGGGGGCTGTAATGCACAATACACAGTAATATCAAGTATACAGGGATTAACCCCCCCTAGCGTTCCTGATGGTACCATCTCATCCAGCGCTGCCTTGTCAGTACTGCTCTGGACGAGATGGTGCCGTCCGACGATGATCAGAGCCCCGGCAGTGCATTCTTGCAGTTTCACACTGTCTCGTGGCTCAGATCGTCTGAACGGGCTTCTTCACTGAAGACAATGTCCCCCCTCCTCGAGTGACGTGATGGAGAAAACTGTTTCCAGTGTGATGCCCTAGATGTGCCCATTTGAAGTTAATGTTCATCACACCAGAGGAGAGAGGGTGCCAAAGGGAATAGCACTGGATACAGTGATAACTTATGATAAAGTGTAATGTACTGTAATTCTCCATTAGTCCACCAGGGAGTGCTTTAGCATATACATTTACAATGAACAAAGCTGGTAGAACTAGATGTCAAGTATATGATTTGCCAGTGTTTATCCTTAATGACCTAATAAATAGTGATGGGCGAAGTGGACATAGTGATGGGCAAAGCGGACACTTCGGCCGCAAACATGGATGTTCGCACTCCATCTAGCCAGCAAGCAGTACAGGTGTTTGACCCGCCCCGTTCGCCAGCAAGAAGGAGCTCACTATTCTTTCTCCGGCAGGATCAGGAGCAGTAAGATCCCCCCGCAGGAAGATTTTTTTCACTAGAAGACCTGGTAGAGAACCCGGTCTTCTAGTGATAATCCGGCTCCGAAAACTGGAAGTGACGTCACTGACGTCACATGCGGCAATCAGAACCAGGAACCATGTGTCCCAGGTATAGGATGTGACATCACTGACGTCACTTCTGGTTTTCGCGATCTGCCCGTGTTGGCGGATGGACCTGGTCGAAGTTTGGCCATCACTACTGATAAACGTTGAGTTTTATATACAATAATTATATCAGCAGTCATTTCATTTAAAGTGCACTAATAATTTCATCATACATCACCACCTTCAACAAATACTTTGATTTTTATTTTCCTAATCTATTTCAACATTTCCATAAAAGAGAAAAAAAAGAACATTTGCTCCTCAAACCACATGTTAACATTTTAGAATTCAAAAAAAGGAAATTAATATTTTATCAGAGTTTTAAGATTTATATGAAAAGATGACTACTCTAGATCTGAGCCACGTAACTCAATCTCCATAAGACTTGCTCAGGCTTCAGATTACAATGGTCTATAGAAGGGAATTTATATACCTTGAATTCCAGTTCACATAAGTAATGCTGTATGCCTTATAAGATTTTATTACAAAAATTGGGCAGGGGAGTGTGTGCTTCTTATATGGCGAATGGGCAACCACCCATTCTATGCCCCTATGACTCCCTGGCTCCTGGGGTGGGGAAGCTCTCAGAAAGATCTGCTCTACTAATTCTTCCCCTACTCTTAGCCAACGGCTGGTAGGTCCACCTGACTGGCAAGCTTGCGATTGTATGTCCCAGTCACAGAAATACATTCAGCTGGGACATCACTGGCGATGAAGAGCTGATAGTGTGGAGCACGTATATTCTAATCACACATTTTTATTGATAATATAGGCACAACAATTTGCAATAATCTGTAATATAGTGCTATATCTTCATAATCTTGACTATTCGAGATTCTAGGGAAAGTACAATGCACTGCGCACACAATATTCACATGTAAATGTTATTGTTTTTAAAAAAAATATTCACGTGTACAAATGCCCATATTCGCAATGAATTACTTCTGAGTGTTGTCATAGGTGATTTCACATTTTCAGCTGCAATTTGTCACCGTGACAACACACATTGAATTTACTTAGAATATTTGGAGAATAATTTGAGAAATTTTGTGAATTTAGATATTGCCTATGCTGCTCATTACTAATAGCTTTCTCATCTTCTTTAACTCAGCGTTTTTTTTTTTGGGGGGGGGGGTTTATTTATTATTTGATACATTTTTTTTACAATCTATATATTGCTATTTCTTAAAATATTTTTTCTAACTGTATTTTTTACATACGGTTAATGTTATACAATTATACATAACCAAATGACGTCCTAATAACTAATAATGCCCGGGTTACTTAAAGCGGTTGTATACTAAAAAAAACACATTACATTGACATAATACTCACCTGTCAACAGTATACATGTGTGAAAACTACTACAGAATAAAAAAAAACATACCATTACCATCCTCACCTCCTCATTCCTGAAGCCATCATGTTTAGTAATGGCAAAGAGAAGCTGTTCCGCCCACACTGTATAAATACCTCATTTTGACTATAGAACTGTATTTTTAAAAGAAAGGTCACTAGATGGTGCTTCAATTAAATTACATTAGATGCCGCAGATGTGAAGCTGCCCTCAAAATCCCATGGGACTACGATACTTTATCCCAGGTGCCCTTTCGGGCAGTATTTACAGAACACGCCGGTATGTCACACAGTGGAAGGGAGATCCTGAAAATCGTCTCTCCTGCTGTAAGAATTTGTTCTTAGTTTTGAGTAGTGATTGCCCTAAATTCGGAAGTGCTGCTGCCAATAATTAAAAGTGCCCAGTGAATTGGTAGGTCCCCTTTAAATAATGTAAACTAAAAGGTGTTATACTGTACTTCTGATCAGAATGCAAATTGGATTTTGAAAATTAAAACTTTTTATTCAAATCCGCTTTGCGGCACACCTTAGAAAATACACCTCCGAGTGGCGGAATAACGCGACGACAAATATGTACACAGGAAATAAATGTACAAAATGTCTCCTTATAAAAAGCTGTGGAAATAATCTTCTTAGAGAAAAGCTTCTGAAACTACAATACGCTGTTTATTGAATGGATTTGTATCGGGAACATTTTTATAGTTTTTGAAGGAATACTAAAATTCTTGGAAAAAAAATGAAAGCATATGTTGCTGCTTCCATCTCTACATGAAGGATATGATAAAGACCTTCACAGATCATCTGGATTTGGAGCTTACCTAACCCCCCTAGCGCACTACTGAGGTCCAGATTTCTGTACCAAAAGCGCACCATAGGCTTCAATGGTAAATTTTTCTTTATGTTGTAGGCTTGTAACTTCCCAAAATCTGTCCGTACAAGGGTCTAATAGACATCCTGACTATGATAATGTTTGAAACAAACAATTATGTAAAAAAAAAAAATCTTTTTTTTTTTTATAAAATTAATGAGAAAACACAAAAATCTGGGCTCAAAGCTATGCTGCTATGTACTAAATCTCGCCCAAATAAAGTCTCTAGTGCCCCAGATGTGCCCATTTGCAGTAACCCTCTCTAACCTTGTGTGATGGATGTGGTAAAATCACACCAGGGAAGAGAGGGTTACTGCAAATGGGCACATCTGGGGCAATAGAGACTTTATTTTGGCTATATTTCTTACATAAAATACAAGAAAACTGCTTTCATGCTATTCACTTTCAAATTTCCCGCCGCCTCCCCGATGTGACGTCATCACGTTACTCGGAGGGGGGGAAAGGGGGGGGATGAGCCGGAGGATCCAGCAGCAATCATGTCACATCATGACACAAAACTGTAAGTATGCGCTGCCGGTGCCCCGATCTTTACTGGACGGCACTATCTCGTCCAGTGCAATAGTAAGAGTAGCAGCGCCGGACAGGATGGTGCCGTCCCGACTGGTAGGGCGGTTAAGCAGAGTTTTTCCTCCTTTAACCATCTTAGCGGTATTTCCAAATGTGGCTTGGGGTACATTATAAATACCTAAATTGGTAGTCCCGAGTCACAGTTGCGATACTTTACCTGCACCACCCTTGTCCGCGCTGTTCTGTAGTGTGTGCACCCTGTGGGCTTCTTTCTCATTTCACCTCCCTAACGTCAGTGATGATGTGGTATTGTGTTACAGGCACAGGTGTCCCTGGTTCCCACATTCCTGCCATCATTTATGATACAGGAATGTGAGGGGGGCAGTAGATCCCGGCATTCAGGAGGATGGAGTGGTTATATGATTACTTTTTAGGGTGGGGCGGAAAATTCTGAATTTTGTATTGCTTTGTAGTGTTGAGCAGCATATGGTATACTCAAGTTCACATGATTTTTGCGAATATACAAAGGAACCTTCGAAATTCTTAAAATTCGATTCGACGGTAATCTATTGCGTTACATCGCGTGTAGCTGTTTGCAATAATGCGAAAAGTTTGCGAACCAGCTTTACAGCTTCTCTTATTCATTCTGTGATCTTAGCCAGTACTAGCACTGTGTGTGTATTGCGCATATACATTCGCAATGTGCACAAATATGCGTGATGTATGCCGGTAAACAATGTTGAAGAATAATATGACAAATATCCGCCATTGCGAATATATGAGCGCACATTCGCGAAACATTGTGAATTCTCGAATGGCAGATATTAGTCGAATATATTTGAATTTCGAATTTTCTCGCTCAACACTATTGCTTTTAGTGATGGCCGAACTTCGGCCAGGTCCGTCCGCGAACGGGCAGATCGGACTTTTAAAAAAGTCTGCCGTCTGCCTGTTCGCGGGCAGATTCAAATTTCCCACCTCCTGAAAAACCGGATGTGACGTCAGTGTTCCTTGTTGCATAGCTGACGCATAGCTCCTGGTTGCGACAGCCGGATGTAATGTCACTGACTTCACTGACGTCACTAGAAGATCAGTTCATGCCCAGTCTTCTATTGAACAGATTCCGGTGGGATCTCGCTGTTCCTGATCCCGCCGGAGGAAGAATAGATCTATCTATCTATCTATCTATCTATCTATCTATCTATCTATCTATCTATCTA
>CM070038.1:14521598-14538049 GCA_036250615.1 Ptychadena robeensis | reverse complement strand
TATCTATCTATCTATCTATCTATCTATCTATCTATCTATCTATCTATCTTTCTATCATATTTAAAGAATGGTTCCCATATACTTGCAATCTATGTTTTTGCATGTTAAATGAATACACAAAAATGAGACATTACCTTATGTATCAGTAAAATTATAAGGAGGCGGTTAGGTGGTTTCATTTGTGCTGGCTTGATGATACAAATAATGTCACACAGTCCCTACAAAATGAATATAAGCTGTTATTCCTCATCAGAGATAGCTACCATCAAATGCTCTGTGATATTTATTCAGTATGAGCAAATCAGTTTGAAAATAAGACAAATCAAGAAGATGCTGGTATTGTGATTCACCTTCAAATTGTCCAGTCTGCAGAGAATCATACAAAATATGATTGCCTGAGTTCTGTGTATTGAAATATTAAGGGAGGGTAACTACAATACCAACTATTTACACACACTGCACTGATTAATCTATGGAGGTACATGTCGTACTATTTATGTATACACTGTGGGAAATAAGTATTTGAACCCCTGCAGATTTTGCAGCCCTCTGAAAAAGAAATGACCAGTCTATGATAAATTTATTGTAGATGTGGGAGACAGAATAACAACAACAAAAAACTCTTGCAAACCCACTGCACAAAAGTCAGAGATGGATGTTCATTGCAATAAGAGAAATAAGTATTTGATTCCCTATGAACCAAACTCAGAAGACTTCACTGGCCAAACATCGCCTGCAGTCAACTCCAGCAGCGTGTCTGTGTCCCTTGACGTCTACCAAAATGATCTTGACAGACGACGGCAGGATGCTACAATTTGTGGGAAGTTGTGGGAATTGTGCCATCCTGAAGAAGTGCTCTGAGGCACCATGAAACGTGTTAATGTTTATAGAATAAAGAATTGGAGTTACATACCGAGGGAACAGATGAGTACAGGTGACTCTTTCACCCCGAAAACTTGACAGGTATGGTACTAGTACTAGTGTGAAATAGCCCTTGTGTGCCCCATTCTCTCCAGGTTTTGTTTTGTTTTGTTGTCTTGTCTAGGTCATGCCAGGTCAGAGAGTTGGTCCTGATTAAGGGTCTCTTCCATGACATACTGTTGTGCCCTGCATTGTGCACGCATTACCACTTTTTCCAATCCTAATTATCCTGTACAACATGTGTTTCTGATTATCCTATGTCACCTTGTGTATTTTTTGTAAACTTTTCTAAAAATTTTTTAAAATTCTTGAAACAGAAATAGCCTTCACACTAAATGAGGGTGACAATTGTCACCTATAGAGACACACTCTGCACTCATGCAGAGAAATCCGAATGATCCTGTACAACATGCGTTTCTGATTATCCTATGTCACCTTGTGTATTTTTTTGTAAACTTTTCTCAAAATTGTTAAAAATTATGAAACTGAAATAGCCTTCACACCAATTGGTCTTCACACCAGTCATACAGAAACATTCATCATTCACATAGAGACACACACTTCATACATGCAGAGACATGGATCATATATACACACCAATCATACAGAAACATTCATCATTCACATAGAGACATACACACTACATGCATGCAGAGACATGCATCATATATACACACCAATCATACAGAAACATTCATCATTCACATAGAGACACAAACACTACATACACGCAGAGACATGCATCATATATACACACCAATCATACATAAACATTCATCATTGACATAGAGACACACACTACACTCATGCAGAGAAACACGTAAACACACACACATTACATGAAGATGGTTGGCTTCCTGCTTGTCCTTCCCTAAGCCCCCTAGCTGTGCCAACCCCCACCTGAAAAACCTTGGTGTCCGCCAGTTTGGGAACCACTACTCTACACAGAAACCACCCAGAGAGGATCCATTCATCTACGGCCTAGGTGCCCAACCTGCGGCTTGGGGGCCGCATGTGGCCTTTTGGGCATTCTACGGCGCCCCTCTTAGTCTCCTACTTGCGGCCCCTGAAACCTAACTGTTCATGCATAAGGCATAGGAACTCATATTTCATCACATAACCTCTGAATCAAAATGTGCATCACCATACTACAGTGTTACCCAATGCTTGAAGTATAATATAAAATAAGTTTTGTTATGTAAAAATGTAAATGTAAAATAATGTCTTCCAATTATGCCTGTTGTCATTTCCACGTTATAGAATTCTTAAACTAGTCAGTATAGATTGAAAAACTTATGTGCAGCCCTTTAGTGGTGTCGAGGGCCGCACTTGTGGCCCTCCATATCAACTCAGTTGCCCACCACTGATCTACAGTATCTGCTCTGGGTGAATATTTGGAGAGTTCTTTAAATACAACTATCATCTCTTTCCCAGCAGCAGGCCACAGATTGTGCAGGTCAATGAGAGCTCTGTACATAAAGCATTTGACATGCTGTCTTTAATAGCAGGTGCCGGCTTTAGTATTCAAGGTAATTATCACATTACATGAATGCGGACAAAAGGGAGGAGCGTTTTATGAAAGGCCGTCATCATTCAAAAACCTAAGACCGAATGACATCTAAATCAAATCCCGGGCTAGAAAGCAGAATCTTAAAGGGGCCAACATGAGCTATTTGTACGGTGTGCATAATGCCGTGTTCTCACGATGTACATTAGCGGGCATTGCCATTGATAAACCTTAAATCTTGCAGAAGAAGATAACAATTTGATTCTTTAGGGAAATGCAGTCAATGCGCTTTAATTCCGGAGTCATTTAAAACATCTTCTTTTCTGTTAAACCAAGAAGAGAAAATTCCAAGGATAGTTGATTATAATTGAAGCCCGCGTCCCATAATCAACCATTGTACTTAAAGTGCAAATGAGATTTCTGCTCTCCTAATTCCGATATTTTAAGCATCATAAGCTATCGGTAATTGGAAGGATTTATTAAGCTTAATTCAGAAGAAAATATTGTAACTATTATAAAGAGGCAGTGTTACATAATTATAACACCTACAGAGCTAATTATCATCCCATCTGGTATTTTTTGTTTACCTTATGAAATCGTGGTTGCTTTTTTTTTCTTTTTCAAAACCTAAAAATGGGTATTCGTTTGAGAATGCTATAAACCTATTACATGCAAATGTAAATGAATAGCACTTCCTTGCATTTGCTGATGGTCCAAGCTGTTATCAGCACTAAAATAGAACAAAAAAGTAGCTGCGATATATGTGTCAATACTTCTGTCTGCAATTCATTCAATGCTGCAAGGAGAGTCTGCATACACATTTTCTAAGCAGACCCTTTCTTTTCTAGAGTGGATGATATGTCGCCATTAGCAAAAAATCGTGGCACCCCTTTCTATGTAAAAATAAAAACATATTATAGAAGCCTCACTAGGGGTGGTGGAATCGGGATGCATCGGGTGGCATCATTTTACTCCCAGGAGGGGTGACAACAAACTACTAAACTCTTCAACTAAAGCTAGCCATACATTGTCGGATTCCATGGCCGATCGATCACCTATCCGATCGATTTCGGCGATGTCAGCGGGAATCGGAGGTCCGATCGATCGCCCAATTAACTCTTTTCGATCGCTACATACCACCTTGGCCCACGGATTCCTGGACGATTCCGTGTCCGATCGCTTACTTCACAAATGGCAACTCCCCCTGATGTGTGCAGAATCGGATCAGAAAGACCAACATGTTGGTTCTCTGTCCGATCCGATTCTGGGCCCCCGAACGATAGGACGTGATCGATCGGACAAGGTGGGCTTCACGCGATTCCGGGATGATCGTTTCGCGTGCACGCACCCGGAATCGATCGTCCCGGAATCCGATGGGAAACGGACCAGTGTATGGGGGCCTTAAAGCAGTTGTTTTTTTTCCTCAACTTTTTTTTGTATATAATGGCTACATTTTCCTCAACAACCATTACTTTAACCTCCCTAGCGCACTGCTGAGGTCCAGATTTCTCTTCCAAAAGTGCACCATAGACTTCAATGGTACATTTTTCTTTATGTTGTAGGCCTGTAACTTCCCAAAATCTGTCCGTACAAGGGTCTAATAGACATCCTGAATATAATAATGTTTGAAACAAACAATTATGTAAAATAAAAATACATTTTTTTAAATAAAATTAATGAGAAAACACAAAAATCAGGGCACAAAGCTTTGCTGCTATGTACTAAATCTCGCCCAAATAAAGTCTCTGGTGCCCCAGATGTGCCCATCTGCAGTTAACCCTCTCTAACCTGGTGTGATGGATGTGGTAAAATCACACCAGGGAAGAGAGGGTTAAAAAAAAAACAAATCTGAGACCATTCACACAAAACAACAGAGATGGCTTGGACAAAATGATTGCCATTTTAACAAATTTACATTGTAATTTTGTGGTGGGCACCATGTTCTTTATTAAACTTTGTTTAAAAAGCACAAGTGTCCAACTAGAAGCTGTTCAAAATATTGTAAACAACAAAAGTCCAAATACAAGTGATTCGTATAGAAAAAACATTTGTAAAATGTCTTTAAAAAAAGGGTCTTAAAGTAAAAAAAAAAGATTAAAACAATATACATATAATTTTATCCGTGAAAGTCACTTGGGTCATTTGGGTTAAAAGCTGCATTTAGGGTAAAGCTCCGCTTGCACTAAAAGTTCCCTGCAGTGCACAAGTCAACCATTGACAGCCAAGGGTTTATGACAGAGCTGTCTACAGGAGCTCTGCGTCAACATAAGTGCAAGGAAGGCTTGACGTATGATGCACCCATTGACTGTCAATAGACGAGTCATACTGACATACGCCTGGGCACGTTACTTATATGTCAGCCTATTGATTTAAAGGGACTCGGTTTTCAGCTGCACTATGTAATGTGGCCGATAAAGTGACCCTAATGGAGAAGGGGAGGGGGGGCTTGCCCTAGTTGGACATCAGCACAGGTGGAGCCCTAGTCTAACACATACACCCACTGGGGGCACGAAATCTAATGGTTTATAGCTTTCAGTATCTAAAGCCTAGGTGCCCAACCTGCGGCCCGGGGGCCACATGAGGCCCTTTGGGTGTTCCTTGGCGGCCCCCTCAGTCTTCAACTTGAGGCCCCTGAAATCTAACTATTAATGCATAGGGCATAGGAACTCACCTGTCTGCCAAATAGAAGGTTATGTGCCCCATAGATATAATCAATGGCTTTGAAACACAAAAGCTTTGATGATATACATGACACAAAATGTGCATTACCATACCACAGTGTTCCTTAATGCTTGAAGTATCATTTAAAACAATTTTGTTATTTAAAAAATGAAACATAATATCTTGTAGCTATGCCTGCTGTGATTTCTTCATTGTAAAATGCTTATACAAGTCATCATAGATTGAAAATGTTATGTTCGGCCCTTTAGTGATGCCGAGGGCCGCACTTTTTAGCATTGTCATTGTTTTTCTGTATATAACAGGTTATTATGGCAATAGTTTTCACAACATGCTCGCTTCCTGATTACTGCTAATAACGCAAGATATGGATCTTAAATGAATACTAGTTAGAGAAGATGAATCCAGCTGGAAGGTTCTTCCTCTGGTTAAGATTGACATAATCAGTATGGCTTAATCCAACAGACAGCTCATTTACTCACCCTCTATCATGACACCCTGTATCACACTGTATACTATGATTGCTAGTTATTGAAAAGTAGGGACTCTCTATTATTCTGTGCTCAAAATAATGTTTTGATGGCTCAGCTGAGATGTTGCCGTAATCATTTTGAAAGTCTTAAAGTTTCAAAAAGTGTTCTGCTTTAAGCCGCCCATACACGTTCCGATTTTTCTCCGGGTCGGGTCACCCGATTTTCACCTAAGATGTTAGGGTCGGTCAGTCAGCTGGCAAGAAAAATCGGAATTCGAATTATCACCGATCGATTGTCCAATGAATTAAATTCAGTCCACACCTCGTGTCCCACTTACATTTCTAATCTGGCACATAAATACACCCCATACCGCTATCCAGTGACCTACTAATGGCATCCCCACTCAAAACCTCCTCACACGCATGGCTTCAAGACTTCTATAGCTCACTGATACTGTCTGGAACTCTCTCCCTAGTCCCATTAGACTTGCTCCTACTACCTACCATACCAGTCCCACCCCCCTACCTATTGTATACTCTATTCCCCAACCTATTACATTGTAAGCTCATTCAGTAGAAGGAGAGATGTATACTCAAAATCTAAAATCTAAATATATAAAATTCAATTTTGCTTTACCCCTGAGCTGGTGGTATAGTGCTCCTCAATCCTAAATAAATATAATTACCCGCTGTCTTACCTGCCATTTCCTGTAATCATAGGAGAGAATTTAGAGATGGTCGAGTTAATTGCAAAGCCACTGAACATGGTATTATCACCAAACTTGCTGGAGATGTAGAGAATGTAGAATAGATGTAGAATATTTTTTGGACAAATAAAGTTCAAAGTTAAGTCAAAATTTCAACTTTGATTTTGAACTTAATTTATGTAAAGACAACATGTACTAGAGCAAAACTTTTTTTTCCAAGTGTTCCCACAACCCTTTTCTACATCTCCAGCAATTTTGATACCATTTCAGAGGCTTTGCAATCAGCTCACAAAGTCAGCTAGTCGAAAAATTTTACCATCTGTAGGAGAGATCTCATATTTATCTGCCAGCCTTCCAGAGGTTTATTCAGGTGCAATATTGCAAGTGGCCACTGGGGTGTTTATATTGGTTTTGGGAGGAATCAGATACTTTCCCAACTGTTACTGCTTTCTGAGATGTTGGCTTTTCCTGTCCACCATGGTGCCGCATCATCAGAGAATAGAAAAGCTGCAAGTGAACTTTTATTCATTACATTTAAGTTTGTTTTTTATGCATTCTAAGGCATTTGCATTTCAAAGAAAATGGGGTGATTGGGGAAACTCCAGCATCTCTAATGATGATCACTAAGCACCCTGTATAAAGCAAAGCTATGTTTATATAGATGTGGTTTCCAAACTTTCCTTACAGGGCCCCCCTTTTCTATTTAGGAACATTATCAGCCCCCTCTCCCATTCAAACACATGTTAAGAATGAGGACCTGCGCCCCACTGGAATACCTTTGCGCCCCCCAGTTTGGGAACCACTGAGATAAACCCATCAGATGTATTTAGTTCTCTTGTGACTAGGCATTTAAAGCAAATGTATCTTAACCTTATTTTTTTGTGCTAAGTCAGCATACATTCCCTGTATTTTTATATCGGGGTTAAAAGAAAAGTATGACCTGCAGAAATCCAATAAAATAATTACATTCTACTGCAAATGTGTTCTACCTTTTAAACAAGATTTATACAAAAAAAAAACTGATACGGTGGTTCAATATTAGTATAAAATGTTACCAACCCAGGTTACCACCAAATTATTCAGCATTCCATCGCAAGTGAAAATCAAAGGCAAGTCTTCATTTATATTGACTAAGGCTTCTAGCAACATCAGTTGGTAGCCCAGGAAATCCTTCTTATGTAAAGAAATTGAAATCTCCATGGAAACTTGTATGAAAAATATACTCCAAGGGCATGATTTGTCAAAGAAACCAGGGAAGCAATAACAAACACGTCTTGCTGCTTGGTTCTCCAGACATCTCCTGATTTATCAAGTATTACAATTATCATGAGCCTGAAACTAGCTTAACAACAGGCAGGCGATTTATTATTTATTTCTAAATGTGAAATTACAAATTGAATTCATACATTTTTAAGTGTGGTAGAGTATCATTTTCTTTTCATTTCTTCTTTTTGTCGTTTTTCAAAGAAATGATCAAAGGAGTGTCAAGAACAGTTGTAGGTTTTTTGGAGAAGGAAATGTCACGAAAACTAAAATCATAAAAATTGTGCTTTTGTGTGCTAATACGTACAAAGGAGTTGTGTTTGTTTAGTACGAAAAACAGTCCCAGGCCTTTGAAGGTGAACATTTGGGGTACAAAATAACTCATATTATCATTTTACTAAAGAGTTATGTTTTGCATAATAAAAGGATTTACATTGTTATAATATAAAATTGCTCTTGTGAGCTTGATGTGTTACCATTATCGGTAAAGCTGTTTGTTTTCCTTGCCGTGCTGGTTTTATGGCTTTTTATAGCGCTCTGCTATGCTAATTCCTACATCCATTTCCTGTTATCATTTCACATTTTTACTGTTAAAACATAGTAGGGCAGGTAATAGGTATTATGGAATACTAACATCTTCTAGTACATAGTACCACCTATTATTCCCTTCATATGCAAGAGAAAGTTCTACCAAGGGTTTACACAAAAACTAAACAAAATGACATTATATAGAGTTTTTACTTACCTTTGAGCTAGCAAGATGATGGAGAAGTAATGAATAAATTAACTTAGACAGAACTTAAAATTAGGTTAAGACCGAAAACCAGGGTAAGGTGTAGAGATGGTCGAAATTAATAAAATTCGATTCTACTTAAATTTCGAGTTTCCCAATCGAATTTCGTTTCGACTGCAAACTCGCATAAACACTCAAAAATTCGCATAAAGCCTAAAATTCGCATAATGTCAAAAATTCACATGAGGTGGAAAATTTGGATTTGCTGTATGAGCTATAATAGAAGAATCAGTGTACATAGTAGCAGAGCTGAGATTTAAACCCAATTTATACACAAACTTGACATGTTAGAGCAAAACTTATTGTTTTCAAATGTTTCCCCCAACCCTTCTCTACATCTCCAGCAATGTTCCCACAACCCTTCTCTACATCTCCAGAAATGTCCCCCCAACCCTTCTCTACAACTCCAGCAATTTTGGTGAGGATACCATTTTCAGGGGCTTTGCAATAAGCTGACAAAGTTAGCTAGCACCATGCGAATTTTTGCCAATGCGAATTTTCCAATCACTCCCGCATACTTGCACGCAAAATAGCGGCATGGCAAATCAAAAGCAAAGTTATTTTTCAAGTTGAAAGTTCGATTTCAGTCGAAATATCAGGCTGATTTTCGACTTTTTCAGCGAAAACTCAAAATGACCCCATCAAAATTCGACTATGCGAATTTTCGGCGAAAAAGTCGAAATTTCTACTTAAAAATTCGCACTGCGAATTTTTCGACCATCTCTAGTAAGGTGCCACTGTCCCTATATCAGTAATACAAAAAGGACAAAGAGTCACCCAAAGGATTGGAATACCAAGAGGTGGATAGCCTTGGGGAATTTTGCGTGGCCAGAAATTGTATACTTGAGGCAGAAATTGTAATTGCAGCTTTATGGTACTTGTTCTGTAGGTCACTAGATCAGGTCACATATGGAGAAAATAAATATAATATATATAATAATAATAATAAATAAATACACATACACCATAAATTAAGTAAAACATACTCAAAGTGTTACAAGTATGGGAAAAAATAGAGATGGGACACAAAGGGGAGTTTTGTCATCAGGGGTATCCACCTATGCCAGTGGTTCCAAAACTTTCCATGCAGGTCCCCCTTTTTTATTTATGAACATTATTGAGCCCCCCCCCCCCTCCCTATTCAAACACAGGTTAAGAATGAGGGCCAGCACCCCTCTGGAATCCCTTCATGCCCCCCAGTTTGGGAACCACATACTCAACATACTTGCCAGAAAACTTGAGCCATCATATCCATGCCATGGCCTGTCCATGTAAGGTCCATCTCCCACTTGACATTGGTTCCCTCATTCACCAAAAAGGATGTGGGTAGAAAAGTTAGGAGAAAATGGGGAAAGTTAAGTGACAAGGCAGAGAGCCTACGCTAGCAGCAAAGGCACTCAGTGGTCTAACATGGCAGCTAGTGAGCCTAATAGAGTTGTAGGGGGATCTCAAGATGGTAAAATAGCTACATTTAGTGAATGAACGGGGGGTTAATTATGCATGGGGGGATCCCCAGGGGGGGGGGTCCCCAAACCCACACTCAATTGCCCCATCAGTTCCCACATCCTACACAATCCTAAAAACAATATACTTAACTTGAGTTCCCTTGAGAGTTGCCATTTCTTTTTGGGGGGTTAACTGCAGTAGCGCAGATGGTCACTAGATGGCACTAAAAATGTTTTCAATATTAAAGACGTATCTCCTTAGGCTTGGGAAATTAAATTAAGGGGATTGAGTCAATTACATCAACCTTTCAAGCGTTTCCACACCAGCAGGAGAAGAGCTGTTGCTTCCGCAATGTGGAATGTGAAGAGCAACACAGGACAATCAGGGTTTGCTGATTACAGGTAAAGATTTTTTGGGGTGATTTTGACAGATTTTTCAAGAAAAAGTAGGTCCACTTTAAGGCTAGATGTGAATCAATGTTAAGGATTAACCCCTCCTGAGCCATATGACATTACTTAGTGCCGGCAATTGGCCTAGTTTTAAAATAGATTCAGATGAGGAAAAGCCATTCGATGAACAAATATTTTAATGACTTATATTTAGAAAACATGTACATTTTTCCTGATAGAATACACTATTGGACGCCCCCTCCCCCCGCTTCTTTGCCATCCTCGTCATGGATAGGTAAGTATGCCTTATCCCAGCTCAGGGTGCCTCAAACTGCCAGGTAGGTTAAACAGAATGTGATTAACCTCTCTAGTGCTCTTGTAAGGTCCAGATTTGAAAAAAATTATAATTAAAATTTTGAATAAAATCTCTTAAATACTTCTTTTGTATGAAATATTTCAAAACAATATGTATTTCTATTTAGATTTTGCTCATAATAAAATTTTAATTCAATTGGAAATGTGTTTTGTGTGTTTTTTACTTTGAATTCAATGGGACACATCTGGGGGAATCACACTGAAATTGTGTGATTTACTTTTGAATCTCTCGCCGCAGCCCCAATGTGACATCATCACGTCACTCCAGGGGGGATCGGCTTCCGTGCAGAAGCCAATTCAGAAGATTGGAGCAACCTGGCCAGCTGTGAATGGGAAGTGTGCGCTGCCGAGGCTCCGATCTCCGTCAGGCGGCCCCATCTCGTCCACTGCCGTACTGACAGGACAGCACTGGACAAGATGGTGCCATCAGGAACACCAGGGTGGTAGAGTTAACTATGTCTACCCAAGTCTCTCTGCACCCTATAGAAGAAGAACTTACTCTGCAATAGTGGGATATCAACAGGATTTATTATATGTTGTGCATATAATGGGGGTTTTGACTGTGGGGGACTTTAGGTGAGTCTGATTTAATGTGAGTACATTAGGTGAGTCTGATTTAAAATACATAATACCATATAGGACATGTTTTTTTTACTCTATTAAGATTTTTTTTCTGTGTGTCAAAATAATTAGATGACTTTCAAGCTGGGTGGTAGAATTAGCCAATTATAACTGATAATGAGATGCAAATCCTAAGGAAAAGGGGTATTGTGTCTCTAAATTAAATGTAAAGAAGACAAAACTGTGATTACAGTTTTTAAGCATAAAAGGTGAAGCAAATTATGTCATTTTGCCTCATATTATATTTAAGTAGATAAATAAGGGCGCATTATTACTGTAACATGTGTTCATGGTGGGTAATGTGGGCGATCTACATTATTATAAATGAAGTAATAGTACTGTGGAAAATACACATGGTAGGCTTAATTAGTTTTAGGTTCTTATCTTTCCTTTCCAATATTCTGCATCACTTTATCCTTATTTGT
The DNA here is from genome assembly GCA_036250615.1 of Ptychadena robeensis. Classification (NCBI taxonomy): domain Eukaryota; kingdom Metazoa; phylum Chordata; class Amphibia; order Anura; family Ptychadenidae; genus Ptychadena; species Ptychadena robeensis. The sequence continues at coordinate 14,526,451 of CM070038.1, read as the reverse complement.
ACTCTGGAAAGCCTATGCAAAAGGTGGCAAAACGTGGCCTATTGAATAAAGAGTAATTACAATGGATGAATACATTGGAGACTACAACAAGCATTCTGCTGTACCTATGCTGGTGTACTTTGAGAGTCCAATACAAAACTATACTGGTGTGAGCAAATAGCTTCTACAAGAATATGTTGTCCCCTCCCATTGGGAACAGTGGATTAACAGGGCCAGAGTTATTTAGTTCATTCACGAACAGATCTGTTCATTCATAGCTGACACATCCAGTAATAGATTGAGTAGCGAAGACCACCACACAATCTTTACTCACCCCGAAATTGGTTAAGCAGTCATCATGGGAGACAAATGCCACCTCTTGTGTCCAACCAGTGAGGTATCATAAGCACTCCTTTTTTTTTACAAAAAGAGTCCCCTCTCGCATTGGACAACCCTCCCCTTACTATCTTAACACAATTCTGTACATTTGGTAGGTTATTATTTAGATGATGCTCTAGATCCCAAGATTGTAAGGGTGTTGTGACCCTGTATAGAGAATTTTGTGAAGAATGAGACTCTTGCATTTTAGGGTAAGTACTAAAATTAAAGTGTTGTCTAACATCATGTGTGGGGAAAACAGTTACTACAAATGGGTACCTTAAAGAAGAGTTGTCCCCTTCTAAGTATGGTCCCAATCCACCTATTTTCTTCCAAGCCACTTTTATATGGACCACCCCTGAAAATGTCTACTTATAGTAAAAAAAAATGTAAAACAAAAATAAGAATATCCTTGGTTGAGTGTAAAAATTTAACACATTTTTACAAATGAAATGGAATGAGTATAGAGGTCTAATGGATATTTTATCCATTCTTAAAAGGTTTTAACATGCCCCCATATAAAAAAACATTGTGAAATACATTTATAACATACATATCAAAACAATGTCCCCCACTGTAATCATCTTTGAGTGTGTTTTTCAAAATCTGTGTTGAATGGGCTACAAGTCTCAGCCAGGGATAAACATGTTTGTAAACATGACCACAGGTGAACTCTACGGACATACACAGTAAGCGTGGAAAAATTTCTCATGTGACTGTGCATGTCCAACATTTCAGGGCATGTTGATAATTAATGTCGGGTGCCAATTAGGAAGGGGTAAGTGTTTTCGCTCAGCCCTGGCTGGGTCCTGTAGTTCATCTAATATGGGCTTCAAGGGAGAGTAGAGTGAAGAGGATTATAGCAGGGGAATTGTAAATATGTCATTTTATACATTTATTTTACAATGTTATATGTGTGGGCCTGGGAAACATCTATACTCCATACATTCCATACATTCCATACAGTGGGAAATTGTATTCATTTTTATTTTGAAAAAACCCCCAAAACATTGAATTGAAATTTGAAATTAGAAAAAGTCAAAATCATCCCCTGGAATATATTTTTTCTTGGCAGAAAAAAAACATCTCTAGTTCTAAAGCTGGGAATAGACGGTACAATTTACCAACAACTATGTAGTTCAAGGGCATCCATGACTAGATAGAGGTAGATTGAATAGTTTGGAAAGGCCAAGGTTTGATACAACTAAAATGAAAATAAAAGTGACACAGCAATTCACATATAAAAGTAATATACAGCATGTTCCAGCAAAGTAGACAAGACTGGGGCGTGCAGTATTCACGCTAATTTACTCCAGACAAGCAAAAAGGCTTAAGCCAGGAGGTACGACTTTGTTCTTTTCTCTCTAGCCAAGAAACCAGGAGGAAGGTCTTTGTTCCAGCAAAATGTGCAGGGCTAAACCTTTGTATATATGTGTCTATACACTAGCAGTACAATCTGAAACCATTGAACAATTTATGGAAAGACACATTTTACAATCTGGCATTTACAACTTACCCATGAGCACCTTTTTACGTTTTATGTCTGTGTAACATAATTTTTATTATTGCAATGCAAAATGTTAGTATGAATACACAACTCATGCTAAATAAATTGCCTCAATTCATCCAGATGGTTGGTTAGTGTGCTCAGATGATGGGTACAGCTAGTGTTAATACAGCTAAAATCTCCCTTGGCTGTGGACTTTTGACTTGTCCGGAGTGAATAGAACAAATTTCAGTCTCTTGGGATGCAGAGCTATTGCTCCAAAGATGTTTGCGACTAAAATACATACATGTTAGGACCAAAACACATTTTCTCATGGATTTTAAAGGTAAAAAGTGGTTGTGTGTTCTGTACTTGCCCTTTTCAATGGGCGCATGCCTGCGATGTAAGCCCGTCCCATAATGCCTATTGGGATTGTGCATATCACGGCTACACTCGCATTCAAAATAAATGGGGCCAGTACAGAAGATGTTGCCACTATGTTTTCCAGCGTTTTTGGTAAAACATTCTGGAGCCCTAGTCTAAGATTGTAACGGTGTTTCTTACTTATACACTCTTTGAAAGAACAATATGATTCCTACAGATAATCATTTTAAAAAAACCTTGAAAGCTCATTTTTTAATTTCAACCCCTTTAGGTCTCATATATTCTGTCACGTTTTCTGTGCTTACATCAAAATATACAATTTGCATGGAAATTCAAGCAAAGAGGGAATTCTGCTCATCCCTCAGAGACTGCTTTGTAATCTTAATGCCAGAAGGGCAACACTGTCCACTCTTCAAGCTTCTACTACAAGACAAAGAGTTTAAAAAATCTGCAAATAATTTAGTAGGCGGTCTCTTTAATATTTCCTTTGAAACTGTGCAGTAAGTTTATAACAACTGCTTAGAAGTACTGTACATTGACGACGAATATACCCAATTTGTGTTGTTTTGTGTTGAGATTTATTTTTTAAATGTTGGGAAACTCCTAAGGTAAACAGTGGTTAAATATTAATTGAGTAATAGAAAATAGAAAAGAAACCGCTATAAGATATATACAGTGGCTTGCAAAAGTATTCGGCCCCCTTTTCCACATTTTGTCCTCAAACATGAATCATAAATGACATGAAATGAATTACAGCCACAAACATGAGTCAATTTTATTGGAATTCCACATGAAAGACCAATACAAAGTGGTGTACACGTGAGAAGTGTAAGGAAAATCATGCATGATTCCAAACATTCAATACTTTGTAGAAGCACCTTTTGCTGCAATTCCAGCTGCCAGTCTTTAAGGGTATGTCTCTACCAGCTTTGCACATCTAGAGACTGAAATCCTCGCCCATTCTTTTTTGCAAAACAGCTCCAGCTCAGTCAGATTAGATGGACAGCGTTTGTGAACAGCAGTTTTCAGATCTTGCCACAGATTCTCGATTGGATTTAGATCTGGACTTTGACTGGGCCATTCTAACAGATGGATAGGTTTTGTTTTACACCATTCCATTGTTGCCCTGGCTTTATGTTTAGGGTTGTTGTCTTGCTGGAAGGTGAACCTCCGCCCCAGTCTCAAGTCTTTTGCAGACTCCAAGAGGTTTTCTTTCAAGAAAAGCAATGCCTCCTCCATTACATGGAGGTCAATGCATCTGCCTACCCCCTGCCCCTTCGGTTATGTCATCGGGGGGGGACCCAGAAGGATCATGTGTATGCCGAAAAAGGGAATCCCTGGAGTATTATGACCGACAGGTGAGTTTGCCCGCACTTGGCTCAGGAGTTATATGAACAAAGAAACTCACCCCAAGTTAACTTGGGCAAAACACCCAGAAGGTTAAACAAAAAATTGGAAGTTAATTAGCACTCTGCTCCATCTTTTTAGATGATAAAAGTTAAAATGAGCAACTCTCTGAAAAGTCATGATCCATAGGAGTCAAAGCTAAAAATGCCTACTCATCAGTAGTGAAAGAGCCACAAGCAAAGAAGAAGAAACATTCTTTTAGGTTAGTGACAGCTTAAAAACTTGAACCCTGCAGGTTTGGCACCTTTATATTTTAATTGCCTGGAGACTTTAGATGGAACTAATGTAAAGCCTTTTCAGAACAAATAAATAAATACAGTAATTGTAGACCGTTATACTTTTTCTAGTAACACAAACCATAATCAGCACCTTTTAAATTCAGTGACTTTATTAATACCGTTCTGTGGCTATCTGAACTCGTTGCTTTGTTGAACTGTCAAAGATTAATGTTATACCGACTCGAATAACCTTGGGTACAGAAGTGAAATATCAGCTAGAATGTGACAGAGAAAGTCAATGTGCATTGAGCTAAATTGTCACTTTTACAATTCTTTCCCTAATATGCATTGCTGCCAGGATTTCACATTTTCTCAAATAGAGGCAGGAGGTACCTGGGCAGTCTCTCTCCATGTCTATATTCTGCCAGAGCTCTACAAAGACGTTCCTGAGATAGAGACCAGAAAATTAATCTGCAAAGTTTAAAATTCAACTCTTGAAAAGTTTGATATTCAGCTGCTGGAGATTAAGGGAATTTAATCCATCCAACTGATGTTATGTTCATGTGTCTTTCTTTTATTTTATATGACTCTATTAGAGGATGAACCAATTAAGGAGAATTAAGAATTAAGGAGAAGGCCCAGAAAATCCCTATATCTGTTAAGCTGGGCATAGACGTTTAGTTTTGCATGGTGACGTCATCACGCACAGACAGTCATTCTGAAAATCAGCCATGAACCCTTTGTGTGCCAGTCATTACCCATTATTGGATAGAGAGGCTATTTCCCATCCAAAGTAATGAGATCGCCCCCAAATGTCCGTTGGGGCATGTCCGTTCTTTGGCCGATCGATTTATGGTGGGTGTTTTTGATATGTGGCTGATTTTGTGGCAGATTGATCGCCGCAAGCGCGCATGGTTGTCGATCTGAGACAAAATTGGACGCAAATCTAAAGGCCCCCATACACGTGTCGGATTCCCACCGGATTCCGGCACGATCGATTC
>CM070038.1:14509326-14521498 GCA_036250615.1 Ptychadena robeensis | reverse complement strand
ATCGGGTGAGTGATCAATTGGCCATGGAATCCGACACGTGTATGGCTAGCTTAACTGTCTTTGCCCAGCTTTATATATAGGTAATATAGTATCGGTTTAAATTTGCTCTGCAGCCACCCTACTACCCACTGTGTAATATAAGCCTTGAAGCGCACCTAAACTTACCAAATATACTTTATGTCCAACGCTGGTAAACACCCCCAATTAGGGATGGGTTTTTTTTAAGACAAAATCCTCAGCTGTTAAGAGATAATCCTAAATTTCCCTCATCTGTCCTCCCCTTAGTCTACTGTGAGAGCTTCTCACATGTACAGTAAAAATAGCTATAAAGGGTTCATTATATTAGGATTCGATCTTCTTGCACAATTCAACATTCAGTTGAACATCAATCAATTGCACCACCACACAGTGTGAACAATTCACAACAGATAAATTCCTTTACTTAGAGAAGAAAAAGTTGAACCTGGAAATCAGGATATGTGGCTGCTTATATACTAAGTGATGTGATATACCATGATATGTGACAGGAATGTATTGGGAATTTACCCTCCCATATGTAATATAATGTGAAATGGATTCTTCTATATTAACTCAGAACCATTATTGATGTACAGATGACTTTTGTTTTGACATATAGGATGCTTTTTTATCGTGTGCATGAAGCATTTTTATGGCCTAATTGCACAAACCTTGACTTGGACTAAAATCTCCTGAGGAAGCCCCGTAAGGGGGGGGGGGGGGGGGGGGGGGGGGGGGGCAAAACGCATCGAGAGAGAGCCGATCTTGGACCATTGACCTATCTACAGGCCAGAATGGCATAGCACCTGATGTGGCTGTTCTTGGTTGCACAAATGTGTTAAATATATTCTATTTTAATCCTTGGTTCAGGATATTTACTGATTATGTATTTATTGTATTTAGAATGAATAAACTATTTCTTATTTATTCTTTATTTATTTGATAATACGGACCCTTTTATAATAATAATTTATAAGCTACTTGCCGTTAAAGTCCCAAAGAGGCCAGCCACCTCATCCCGCTGGTGTGGTCTACCAACTTTTTCTTCTCTTTAAATTGTATTATGTGGGATGTTGGCAATATCACTTAGTTGGATCATTTGCCCAAATATTATGAATTCCTTTACTTAGATTTGTGCGCATGCACCATAGTACAATCAATCCAAATCTATGAAAATACCTAGAAAATAAGATGACTGAACGATCAAAAAAACGTACCAACATGTCCAATCAATTTTCTGAGATCAATCACTTTTGATCGATAGCACCATATGGGCAGGATTCAATTTCTGTTTGATCGACACAAACAGATAAATTTCAGATCAACTAAAATATCAAAGGTGTATGGGGGCCTTAAGGAAGTACAAATCAGTGGCACTTAACAAGCCTACAGAGATACATTTTCACCATTGAAAACAATTATCTGTTACCCTCTAGTGGCCAAATGGGCTACTGTAGTTAATTAACCCTCAGATGACTTATTCATTTATTTAAAATTTGACTAGCTGACTTTGTGATTTAATTGTGAAGTACCTGAACATGGTATCATCACCAACATTTCTCGTTGATGTTAGAAAGTGTTGTGGGAACATTAAAAAAAAAAAATAAAATAAGTGCCAAATTAGACGACTAAAGGTCCGGTTTTGGCCCCCGGCCCTAGTTTGCATGCGTCTGGACTAGTTGAAAATCTCTTTTCACTGCCAGATGTTGCAATACGCATCTCAGAGCAGGGTAAACACCAAAAATGCCCCATTGTTCAATTATTGAAATGCTGCCATTCAAGCATGGCATAGCGAATTTCATCTCATTTACTTCTTTTTACTTTTTTCTTATGTTAAATCATTTTAATATGTGAGGTTTCACTTCCCTTACCACAGTGGAGATGATTATTGAAGATATCACTGTTTTTATATACTAATATATTCTGCTGTACAGTCTCCAAAGCCAGGCCGTGGAATCAGTATTAATATAAATTGATTAAAAAAGACATACTGATTGTTCCATTAAATTGGATCACTCTGCAGAAAATCACTGCGCTGCGAGTATTTCAGCGATGGAACTTGTCTGAGAAATATGATGTGGTCAGTAGAGAGAGTTATCAAGCTGCTAAGTGGATACATCAAGTTCTTCATTTATATGGACAGGGTGTCACAACGCAAATCTTAAAAGGTTATCATATATCGCAGATAGCACCTATAACTGTTCTGTGTGCTTCATTTAATAACTAAAACTACTCTAAGCAAAACACGAACAAACTGGAGTGCCATCCGAAATGAACATTGACACTGGCAAATGAACCATGAACTTGGAAAGATATTCAAACTGTTGACTGTATATAGTGATTAAGCGGTTGGAAGATCTCCAGTTGGCACTTTAGTTGGAAGAGAGGGTTTTTTTCTTAAGGCCCCCATGCACATTTCTATTTTCCCATTCAATCGACTTAAACCGATCGATTTTTTAGCTGATCAACCGGAAATTTATGTCAGTCTGATCAACCTAGATCAATGGAAATTGACCAAACAAATCGACTAAAAAGTGATCGGACATGTCGGAAAATTTTACGAGAATATTTCAATTGTACATTTAATATAATTTTATTGTATCTAACCGATTTTGGTTCAATTGAAATATCAGTGATGGCCAAACTGCCCGCAAGGCGGACAGTTCGGCGGCGAACATGGATGTTCGCCCTCCTTCTCGCCGGCGAGCAGTACGGGTGTTCGACCCGCCCCGTTCGCCGGCGAGAAGAAGATCTATATTCTTCCTGCGGCAGGATCAGAACCTGGGAGATCGTGCCGGAGGAAGGAAACCGGCTCGGAGCAGGAAGTGACATCAGTGACGTCACATCCGGCTCCCTTAACAAGGAACTATGCGTTCCAGGATGCATTCCAGGGACCGGATGTGACGTCACTGACGTCACACCCGGTTTTTCCGATTCAAATTCCCCACCTAGAGGCGGGGAATTTGAATGTGTCCGCGAACAGGCGGACGGCGGACTTCTTTAAAAGTCCGACCCGCCCGTTCGCGGACAGTCCAGGCCGATGTTCGGCCATCACTATTAAATATTTAGCATACTTATACATCCGGTGGCAGACATTATGGTGTGTTTACGTTAAACTGATTATTCGATCGATTAAACCAACATCGATCAAATATCAGTTTCTCCATATGGGGGGTATTTTGATTGCAGTTCAATCAATCAAACCAACATCGATCATAAATTACAATAGAATCTGAAATTGATCTCAGATAAATCTAAACGTGTATGGGGGACCGCTATGCCTGGAGTGTCCTGTCCTCCAGTAGATGGTGGAGCAAGACTCTTCCAGTCTTTGTCCCTCCACCAATCCGGATCCGAATATGATGATGCCACGACCCTCCTTTGCACTGCAGCTGGTTGCCAAACAGTACGGGTGTTCGACCCGCCTTGAAAAGAAGTTTGTTATTCTTCCAGTTGCGCAGGAAGAATTCTTTCACTAGCGAAAAGTGGCTTCGAAAACCGGATCAATGATGTCATGTCTGGCAATCGAATCAAGGAACTGTGTGTTCCATGTACCGGAAGTGACGTCACTGACCTCTGACCACTGTTTTTTCGAACTGAAATTGGAATCTCTGCATGAACAGGCGGACATCAGACTTTTTAAAAAGTCCAATCTGCCTGTTCGCGAACGGACCTGGTCGATGTTTAGCCATCACTAATGGTCACTTGTGGTATATAAATTCACAATGAGTGTCATATGCTAAGTTCAAGTTTGAGTAATCTCATAGGGATATTCGATATTCTAGATAATTTGATTCGTTGACACTCTACTCTCCTGCCTTACATTGTGCTCATGTGTGCAATGAGGTGAAACATAGACTTATATGTATTGTGCATCGCTTTGCGCACATATATGCGGTAACCAACCAGTCAACCAGTGTATGGCGGTAACCAATGACCAGTGATATTATATTGACTATTCAAAATTGCGAGTATCCGGCTGCACATTACTGAAATATTGTGAATTGTCGAATATGTAATATAGAGTGATGGCCGAACTTCAGCCAGGTCCGTCCGCAGAAACATCACTGACGTCACGGTACCTGAAACGCATAGTTACTGGTTCTGATTGCCAGATGCGAAGTCACCGACGTCACTTCCGGTTTTCGGAGCTGACTTTTCACTAGAAGACTGGGTTCTCTACCCAGTCTTCTAGTAAAAAGATTCTTCCTGGAAGAATACTGAGCTCCTTCTCGCCGGCGAACGGGGCGGGTCGAACACCCATAATGCTCCCCGGCTAGAAGGAGGGCGAACATCTATGTTCACGGCTGAACTGCGATTCGAATATGTGTGATAAACACTACCCAGAACTACTATGCATTGTGTTCTTAATATACACATGTATAAGTGCAGATTTACGCAATGAAGGTAATAATGACTGGAGATCATGCCTTTTTGAATTTATTGAGAATCTTGTCTGTGCTGCTCATGCTCAACACTAGTTATAATCAGAATACCGGCCCACATATAACTTAACATGTTGAGCAAAACTACTTTGTACATCAACCAAATATCTATATATGTTTGATGGGCCATGACACAATGATAGGTAGATAGGTATATGGCATTTAAAGTGTTTATTTACACTTACATGCAATCACAGGGTGGTAATTGCCATCAACTTTGGAATAGATGGCTGCCGAGTTTGTCACTTGTCAACATTCTACCTATAATAATGATAATGGTTATTTATTTTTTTTGCAAAAGGGGCAATATAATATAAAATCGATACGCAATTACGAAAACATTCAAATAACAAAAGTGGTATTTGTTTTAAGAATGACAAAAGGCTTTTTATTCGAAGCATGATGTTGAAATATGTCAATTACAGTGTGACAGGTCTGCTTACTTATATTATAACAAACTCATACTAGAGAAACGTACAACATCAATGGTGATATAAAAAAGAGGACATTTTAAGATGTTCCAAAGATGTCTTAAGCCCCCCATACAACTTTAAAGCACTCCATACTATTTCCATTAGATCTACCAACATTTAAATAGTGCCGGGTCCTCCCTGATAGAATACATAGGGATTGGAAGGTATATAACACTACTATGTAGTGACGGGTCCTCCCTAATAGAATACATAGTGATTGGAAGGTATATATCACTGCTATGTAGTGCCGGGTCCTCCCTGATAGAATACATAGTGATTGAAAGCTCCTCATATTACATGGTAGAAGAAAAGTTGATTGTACAGAAATTGTATGGCAAGATTCTTAGGTGTATGGGGGACTTTAGTAGCGATGAGCTCCATACGCAATATCAAATTTTTGATATGTTGCAAATAATTCTACTAATATTCGATTCAATATTTGCAATTCAAGTGTATGGCACACATTGTGAAAATGTATTCACAATTATAATTACATCGACATTACCTTCAAAGTTTATGGTTATATGTGCTATAATATAACATCGCAATGCATAAGATCTCAAAATTTTTGAATTTTCAAATAGACGATATTTGTCAAATATATTCGCAATTTGAATATTTAAGCTCAACACTAGCCTTTAGTAGTAAAACTCTACTGAATAGCTGAAAATAACAGAAATTTTATCCCAATACATTTTATATAGATAGTGATCTATAAAGCCAGCACCTTACAGCACCTTACAGTTTCGACCCAAAAAGCTTTTGGGTACTTTTTGTGGCCGATCCTGTTGTAGTCAGTTTATTTGGAGGGGGAGTCTCCTCTCCTCCAAGTTCATTGGCTACAATCTGCCGGGAATCCCTGCGTTAGTGGAGCACACAGGATTATCGTCAGTTCTATTATTGGGTGATGCGAATATTCTGAATATTGCAAAAATCAACACTGAAAATTCGCGAAAAATCAGATGGCGTCCAAAATTCCAATTTTTTTTTCAACACGCCCCTCAATGCAAGTTAAACATATATTCGCAATAAGAAGAATATTGCCGAATGCGAATGTTTTCCCAAAAATTTGAGGCATGCCGCGAATACGAATGTTACCTATGCCGCGCATTACCTCTCCTCCCAGCGTGGTGACATCACCCTCTGTAATGAGTTTGCTACAAGCCGACCATGGATCGAGACATCTATGGCCGACTTTACATATATGATTTTTTTGGTATTCACCCTTTTTTGTATGTGTTCTATACAAAACCCCAAAAATTATTTGTACACCTATAAGCAATGCAGATTATTTTTTCTAACAGACTATATAAATAAAACCCTGACGATAGGTGATGGCTTTTAGATTTTAGGCTTTGTCAACAACATGCTATTTTTTGCCAGAGCTATTAAAATAAGACAAGTAAACATGTCATGAAGTGGCAGAAAGTCAAGACAAGACTTAATTGCACAGGAGTTTGTTTAAAATATTAAAGCTGATTTATACTCAAAATGTTAAATATATATATACATATAAAATTTAGGTTTGTCTTCATTTTATGTTTTGTGTTGAGCAGCATATGGTATATTCCAGTTCACGTAATTTCGCAAAGAAAAAAACCTCCCTAGAAGTTGAGATGAACCCAGTTCGTTCGGCGTTCGGGTTCGCCCCAACAGCTAGGGCAGTGAGCATTGGGTGTAATCACCTGAATTTTCTTAAAGTCTGATCTGTCTGTTGGTGAACGGACATGGCCGATGTTCGGCCATCACTATTAGTGAGCACTTCTCCTCTGCAGAGATAATCCCTCCCACCTCACAGGTGTGGCATATCAAGGTCCTGATTAGACAGCATGAATATTGTACAGGTGTGCCTTAGACTGCCCACCTGCTGTTCCCTGGAATCATATGAGAGATTCCATCTTTGTCTGCCAAGCTTCCTGGGTTTAATTTAGTGCGATTGTGGCCACTGGTGGAGTTTATAATGGTTTCCAAAACTTGTTGTGTATTTCAATACAGAGCAAAGATCAGATATTTTCCTGGCTGTCACTCCTTTCAGAGATGTCCATTCTTCATCAGAGAGAGGAGGGGCTGTGAGGGACCTTCTAAATTAATAAAAAATAAAATTTTCTTATGCATTCTGCCCTATTGTGAGCACTTCTAGTGCCAATCACACAAAAGAGAAAATCTGGTGGTTTGTCCGATTTAATAAATATTAATAATAGTAATAATGTTTTGTTGTTTTATTTAATGAATTTAATTAAGTTAGTTCTGTTCCCAAAAAAATCATTGGTGGTTCTGCTTCATAGGAAAATTGATAAAAAAATATATATATACACATTATTTATCTTTCCATAGGCCTGATCTGGACACACCATTCAACAATTTTAAAATCCACATACTTACCTTCTCCCTAACAGTTACAGAGTCCAGTCGTTTCAGGCTCAGGCCTCCATCTTGGAAAAGGAAAGAATGGACCGGTAAATATGGGGACCACCAATCCGGATCTAAATGCAGTGATTTTCTGCCCCTCCAGTTACACAATTCTGGGCTAATAGCTAGAAGGAGACCTGGAAAGGTTGAAGTCTCCCGCCACTTACTGTATTCTCTAACCTATTAGATTGTAAGTGCTATATCTTCATAATCTGGAATATTCAAGATTTTTTTTAAATCAGTATGTAACTACCATGTATTCTGCATGTACAAGTGCCGATTTGCACAATGAAAGTAATAATGACTAGAGATCACAAATTTTTGAATTTACAAATTTATTGTGAATATTTGGTGAAAAACATTGTGATATTTTATGGATACGAATATTGTCTATTCTGCTCATCACTACCTATAATCTGTACTTCTGGTGACTATAAAAGAGTGTTAAAAGGTGGGTCATAGGTCTGCTTTAATTCTATATTTTCAACAAGTACAGAAGACATTCTGTGGACACTATCCCCATAAATTCAAAGGAAACAAATTCTATACATGTGTTTCTCGACAAAGTCAAGAAACCATCCGGGTTGCCAGTTCCAGGGGCATGGCCCAGAGCTATAGCTGTAAACCAAACATAGGTGAGAGGGAACAGAGATTTTAAAGGAAAAAACTTTACAAAATTACACATATATATCAAAACATAAATAGATAAACAGTACACAGTCCATTTATTTATCCCGTCTATCACCCCCTCCTGGTGAGCCAATACTTCTGGGCCGAAACACATTGAGGGGTTACAGGGAACTAAGAAAGGACGGACACCTATGGGACAGTTGAATATTCTCCCGGCTGTCTCCCCCAGTCTATTATCTGTCCACAAAGATCTCATGCTCATCTGTATGTACCCAACTGTTACCGAATGGTGGACTCAAGCTGTTTGAGGAACATCTAGCATTTTAGAATCCTGAACATTGTTAGGTTGGATTCCTTTGGACTGGGCTCCTTTTATCTCTTTATGTTTTGATTTATATGTATAATCTAATAAAAAAAATTGTCTTTAAAATCTCTTTTCCCTATCACCTATGTTTGGGTTACAGCTATAGCTCTGGGCCATGCTAAGTCCCCTTGGTCTGGCCACCCGGATGCTTTCTCGACTTTGTCGAAAAAATGCATGTATAGAATCTGCTTTAATTCTGTTTACAAACATACTGAAGTAGATGGTGATCCCCATGTTGGGTTTTCTTTTTCATTGTGCGAAGTGTTAGATGTCAATGAGCACAACTTTGGTTTCCTATTTAAGTGAAGCTATCATGAATAAAAAGCAAAAGCACTGTAACAACTACTGAAACATAATGTTTTTATTGCATTTAGAAAGCATTGAGCATGCATCACTTCTACGTGCATATTTGCACCATATTTTAGTGTAATTATAAATGTCAACTTGAGTCCATTTTGGATTAATATTATGGTGTCACCTCCAGTACCGGCAATTAGAACTATGTATGTCATTGTTAACCAAAAATGATTGAAGCTTAATTATTCTTTTTTTAACTACAATTTCTCCTTGCTTTAATAATTAGATATTATCTTGAGTGACCAGTGACTCATAAAGGTTGAAAGAAAAAGCTAACTTTTTGTTAAATATATTAACCTTCTAGATTGTCTGTATGTGTTTAAGATGTGAACAAGAGAATCATGTATAATACTTATAGTAAACACATTTCATATATGCTATCCAGCTAAATGTTTACTACATGTTTACAGGTTAAATGGTTACATATAGGGATCCGAGAGGTCTGTGGTTCAGGAATAACGTTGTATTTACACGGGCTGTTTTCTGGGCTTACTACTTACAGTTACAGTTGGCAGCAGCAGCCTGGAAAAAGATAGCCTGCCCCTGTGTAGGGGTTGGGGGCATTCAGATAACACCAGATGTCAACCCACGTTTCCTACATCATTGTTCTGTACTCCTGCCTCATGTGTGCACATTTCCATCCCCCCATCTTGTACCTGACTATGCTTTTGCTTTTGATTGCTGGCCGCTTCCTGATGACCACTACTTACTTTTTAAGAAGCTCCCCTTTATTGGTTCCTTTGGGGACTGCTGGCTACCTGTGGTGGATCTCTACTGTGTCCAGACTATGTTTGTGTTCACTCCCATGAAATTAGTGGTGTGCCTATTATCTTTTTGCTTTCTTGCAGGGAACACAGGAGCTGCACGAGGTTCCCTGCAGCAGCGCAATGACGTCATCACGCTGCTGCCCAACATTGAAATGGAGCTGAAGGCACATGCACTGCTTTGTCTCCAGCTCCGACGATGCTTGCAAAGCAATGGAAATCGTCCGTGGTTTACAGTCATGTCCGATATCCCTGTTTTCGAGTGGGATTGATGGTTCCCGCTTGAAAACAGGGATGGCTGCATTAGATATGGGCCAGATAGGTGGCCGTGAGCATGCACAGCGCTCGAAACGGCCATCGATCTGGCCCATATCTATGTGTGTATTCCCTGCTTTACTCTAAGCTATACTTGATGCCTAAGTACACTAAGTGCCTGCCTACAGGTTAGGATAAACTCAATGTTCTTCTGTGGTGACTCTTCCTTTGTTGGAGACAGATCTGCCATAGTAAGGCTCAATTGGCTCATAATTACAAAAAGTAAATACCTACATAGAAATTGGGATTTCACAAAAAAAGCACTACATACTGTTACACAAATTGTGACTTGGATGCTTAGATTAATAAGGGAAGTTCAATATTTTCTCTCTATGAGTGAACACCTTTTACTCATTTAGTTCAACCTCAATATGTCATCACATTACATTGATTACTGATGCAGAGTTATCGCTAGAACTTCTATTGATCTCTGTTGCTATTGCGTAACCAGAAAGACAGACCTCAAATGCTTGTCCAGATCACTAGTCAGTCAACAGTCATGCCACTGATGGAATGAACTAAAAATTAAAATCTTTGCTTTCCAGAAACAGTTGTTGTATTGGTACCTGAAATTGCCTTCTGTATGCTCACTCCATTTATATATGTAGAGATCAGTTTGCACCATCCTATCATATGAAAAGCAAGTTAGCCAATAGTGATGGATGAACATCGTCCAGGTCCATTCACCAACAGGCGGATCAGTGACGTCCCTTCCGGCACATGGAATGCACAGTTCCTGGTTTAAATTGCCGGATGTGACGTCATCGCTTTCGGAGCCGCTCTTTCGCTAGAGACTGGGTTCTCTGCCCGGTCTCTAGTGAAAGAATTCTTCCTGCGGCCGGATCTTTCTGAGTCTGATCCCGCCGGAAGAATAACAAACGTCTTCTCGCCGGCTAACAAGGTGGATCAAACAGCCCTACAGTTCGCCGCCTAGAAGGAAAGTGAACATCCATGCTCGCAGCCGAACTGTCTGCCTTGAGGACAGTTGGGCCATCACTATTAGCCAAGATAATATTTGACTGAGGTGTGCATTTGGTGCTGGTAGCAAATATCCATTTAAGTGGGAGACAAAAAAAAGCTTCTACAAATATCACAGGCTTACACTAAAGCAGATATGTATTTACAGTAGCAGGTTATGTTATGTGCATGAAACTATGGTGGTACTAACTCTTGACTAGAAATGGCTCTGAAAACACATAAAGATTTGCATAAATTAAGTTCAAATTTAAAGTCGACCACGCTGCTTGCGATCACTGGCAAAAAGAATGCGAGTCACGATGTGCGCCATCTGACACATCGATCCATTTCTTGCACGATCACTCAAGGCTGTTTTTTTTTTTAATTCAATCATTTTTAGTTAATTGCACAGCCCCTGAGCATAGTATCATCACCAACCTTGCTGGAAACCTAGAGAAGGGTTGGGGGTTATACTACAATAAAGTATGGGTCTTATACAAATAGTTTTTGTATAAATTAAGTTCAAAGTCAAGTCAAAATTTAAAAAGTCGAAATTTCAAATATGACTTTGAACTTAATTCATACAAAAACTGCATGTGCTAGAGTAAAAAAATTATCCAACGTTCCCACAACCCTTCTCCATATCTCCAGCATTTTTGGTGATGACACCATTTTCAGAGGCTTTGCAATCAGCTCACAAAGTCAGCTAGTCGAAAAATTCAACCATTTTTTAAGGGAATCAATGGCATATCTATACGTGTATGGGGGACTTAAGACTTAGAAAAACAGATAAATTTCAAGCAAATAAATGAACCAAGAAAATTTACCTTTTTGGATTCTCATGGATGTATACTAAAATATGTGTCCAGTCTGGGGTTCGTTATCATAGAATTAATAAATAATGATTGCATTGATTTCTAAAAGACATGATTCCCCGCAGATCAGAAAAAAAATCAAGCCTAGTAAAGAATCTGAATTTCCTGTTGCTTCAGTCATCTCCGAAGAGGATGAAGCAGAACGTGCCTGGGAAATATATGTTGTTACCAATATATGTTTACAAATCCCACTGGCGTTTTATGTGTTTTGGGTAATTACAGTTTGATTTTATAAAAACAAGCAATTTGATCTAACATAAAAAAGACAAAGGCAAAACTCAATCAAGATAACAATAGGCCTAAGCGCAGCTAACATTTGTGAATCACTTGGCAATGTAAAACGAATTTGGGATTTGTACAGAAGTTTGGTTTTAAAGTCTTTGCTCAAGTAACAAATAACTGGAGAGAGATTAAAAAACAACTAAATATCCAGTAGATTGTGATGTCGCGAACATGGAATTTGCTGTTCGCGAACGGCGTACGCGAACCTCCGCAAATGTCCGCAAACCCGGCGAACCCGGTGAACCCCATAGACTTCAATGGGCAGGCGAACATTAAAAAACAA
>CM070038.1:14487128-14509226 GCA_036250615.1 Ptychadena robeensis | reverse complement strand
GCTATGTAGTGCCGGGTCCTCCCTGATAGAATACATAGTGTTTGGAAGGTTTAGAAAGGTACTCATATTGTATGGTTTTGGTAGAAGAAAAGTTGATGTACAGAAATTGTATGGTGAGATTTTAAAGCTGGGCATACACAGGAAATTTCTAAATATATTTGAGTACAACAAGCTGACATGACATGACATGAAGCTTGATTGTTCTCTAATCTATTAAGGTGTATGCCTTTCTTCGAGATCCTGCTTGAAGAAACTCTATTGAACAGGCTTCTGACATGTTAGAAAACCCTGTTTGATGTCCATTACTTCAGAGGAGGACCATGAGTCCCCCTCCGAGGTAGCGGAGGCAGAAAATAGAGATGGTCGAATTTTTTGACTTGCAAACTTTGTGAGCTTATTGCAAAGCCCCTGAAAATGGTATCATCACCAAACTTGCTGGAGATGTAGAGAAGAGTTGGAGGAACATTTGAAAAAAATAAGTTTTGCTCTAGCACATGTAGTTTTTGCATAAATTAAGTTCAAAGTTAAAGTCGAAATTCCGATTTTTGAATTTTTTACTTGACTTTGAACTTAATTTGTGAAAAAACTATTTGTGTTAGAGACTTACTTTCTTTTTTGTAGTATACCCCCAACCCTTCTCTATCTCTCCAGCAAGTTTGGTGATGATACCATGCTCAGGGGCTTTGAAATTAAGTCGAAACCGGCGAAATGGTCGAATTTTGGAAAAAAAATTCGACCATCTCTAGCAGAAAACGGCTGCACAGCCTACCGAGTCCCGACAATGGAAAAGGGGTGGGGCATGTCTGTGTGCTGTGCGAGGGGAGGCCATGCTGGCTGCGGGTTGTCTCCTCTATGCAGTTCATAGCCCGTGTTGTGACGTCACCATGATATGATTGATTGCGGATCCATTGCAAGGAAATCTACCCGTGTATGCACATCTTAAGGCATATAAAGGCCTTAAGTTCAAGAATTTTACTGTAAATAAACATTAAAAAAAATTGTTAACAAAATGCAAGGCAGATTTGGACTATACATATATATATATATATATATATCTTACTGCATGGACCTTGGAGAGTAAAGCAAATTAAACATCACTGATGCATTAAATTAAAATTGTATGCTATCAGTCCTTTGTGAGCAACCAACATGCATGGTAGTCACGCTTCTCCTCTAATTAATCCTTAAATAACCAGTTCATCCAACTCTAATTGCTACCAAGACATCTTACTTAAGCAGGTGTCAACATGAGCTTCCAGTCTGCAAACCGTTCCACTATCACCAAACAGAAGTGATTGTTTTTAAATGTAAAAATAATCTTATATGAACTTTATCTGCTGATCTTTTGCAACATTCACATATATATATATTTGTATTGATATTTAATAAATACATAATGTATGTTCAATCAAAGCCTTTGATCAGTGAAGGGACAGAACGTTTGTTAGGGTTTTATTTGTTCTCGATGCCTAATTGTTGAATTTCCCACCACAGTTTACATGGCCGTGCGTGTGTTTTTTTGCCTTGTTGACAGATTTTTTTACTTTACCTCTTGTCATGGTAACAACAATTTCCCTGGCCACCTGTAAATGCCTATCCCAAAATAACTGTGCCACGCCCCGAATAAAGTAAGGACAGATAACAAGACAGAAAACTACCCTGTTTGGATGATGGAGCTTTAAAGGGCACAATATTAATATTTGTATTAATATGTCAATGAAGCATATATATATCATTTTTTTATTGAATAACATTAAAAAGTTTTTTCATTTGATAAGGACACTACATCGCAAAAGTGAAAAAATCTATAAACATCCAACATGCATCATATACAGAGAATATACAAGAGACAAGGGTACAAAAATATGCAAAATACTCAAAATACACAAAATCCAAGGGCTGCTTTACAAATGTGTGTTGGCCCT
Organism: Ptychadena robeensis; assembly: GCA_036250615.1. Lineage (NCBI taxonomy): Eukaryota > Metazoa > Chordata > Amphibia > Anura > Ptychadenidae > Ptychadena > Ptychadena robeensis. The sequence goes on along the minus strand of CM070038.1, from coordinate 14,507,301 downwards.
GAAACAATCATATCTAATTCGTTTTTTACCTTTTACAAGGATTCTTGAGTGAAATTTGTCAAAGTGTGTTTAAAATCTGCAAAATAAAAATTACAGGTCAAGTTTATTGCATATCACAGTCAACACAATGCTTTCTTAAAACCCAATAGGGCAACTTTGGCTAATTTGCAGATCACATGGTAGAGCACTCATATGTGAGATGGATCAGATGGTGAGCTAGCTGCTGAAGATTGACCCAGGCAACATAGTGAGGTGATACAAACACTAAACAGATGATACATGTTTTCAAGTGCCACCCTCTGTAATCATCTACATTAACCAATTCCCTGCCTGGGCCTACATGTACGGAAAGCTATATGGGGTTTAAAATGCCACAATCCTATTACACAATTATGTCATAATACTAAAAGGTCTTTAATTATAGGGCCATACGTCACACATATGAAGCAAATTACATAAAATTGTTCCAACATTAAAATACCATCATGGTATACATCACATCTAATTCACATGATCCACAGTAAGGTGTCATAGTGTCCATTTTTTGTCCTACATATTTTACCCACATGGGCTTCCTCATGGTAGGGTGCCATACATACAAGAATACAAATGGATCTTTATATAAAATATTGATCTGCAATTACACTGGTTAGCTATAAATGCATCAACAAGCCTCTTCCTATACAATATATATCCATTACATGTTATCCATCTTAGTTTTTACTGGTGCTGATAATTAGTGATGGCCGAACATCAGCCAGGACTGTCCGCGAACGGGCGGGTCGGACTTCTAAAGACGTCCGCCGTCCGCGGACAGATTCAAATTCCCCGCCTCTAGTCGGGGAATTTGAATCGGAAAAACCGGATGTGACGCATACTGGAACGCATAGTCACTGACGTCACTTCCTGCTCCGACCCGGTTTTTTCACTAGGAGACCGGCTTTATGCCCGGTCTTCTAGTGAAAAGATTCTTCCTCCGGCACGATCACACAGGTTGTGATCCTGCCGGAGGAAGAATAGAGATCATCTTCTCGCTGGCGAACGGAGCGGGTCGAACACCCGCACTGCTCGCCGGCGAGAAGATGGGCGAACATCCATGTTGCGAACATCCTTGCGGACAGTTCGGCCATCACTACTGATAATTAATTCAACACATTATACAGAAATTGTAAAAACAGTAGTAGAAAAACACTGTAGGGAATCTTATGTCATTTATTACATGATGTAGCATGCAAATAGAATGTGCGGAGAGGTGAGGTGATATTCAAAGTATATGAAATATATTAATATTGATTGAGATAATCAATACTATTGAATGCTTTTGCTTCCCCTATATAGTTCTACAGCAGGTGCTCAACCTGTTTTTTTTTTTTTTAAAGTTCCCACCACCTTACCCATCAAACATGATGAAAGCATTTCCCCTTTAGATCTTTTTTTATTTTTTTATTTAATAATATTTTATTATCAAGTTTCAAATTACACAAAAAGATATTACCAAACCTTTAAAAAAGAATATACAGTATATATGTCGCAATTCCCACCTTCTTCCCAAAATTACTTATGTCAGATAATCGTGGGCATCATAGGTAGCTACCCATATCTTACCCTTAAGATGTTGTGAATTATTTGATTATATTTAAAAACCTGTGTGAAATAAGTTACGTGAAGGTGTAGAACTTCATGTCTGGTGTGTAAAAATGAATCAATGTAAATAACAATAAAAGAACCTCTGTGTTGAATAATTATACCCTTAACAACTAACATATGATGTCAAATATTTTTAAAAACCCCATATCAAATATTTAAGGAAAAAAATATTTAAGGAAATGTTATGCATTACATAAGAGCGATAACCTGGTGCTTCTGGCTGCAACCCATCATTCTTACCCCACTGATTGCAACCCAGCTTAGGGAAGGGGTGGCAATTCTGCACCCACAGAATGCTCAAACCCATACACACTGTTGTAAGACACATAAGGGATAGAGGACACAGACCAATTACACTCACACCAGGTTAGGGAGGGGTGTGCAACAAACCTTGTCTTTATTAACTGCCCACCTCTTTCATAACCAACATTTTAGTCATTTTTATACTTAACAAGCAGATCTCTGAACTTGGCTGAGTCTGCAAACAGTAGCCAAGGCGCCCAGGTTTTGGTTTAACCTTTCAAATGGCCATCCCTTTAACCTCCCTAGCGCACTGCTGAGGTATAGATATCTGTACAAAAAGCGCACCATAGACTTTAATGGAAAACTGTTTTTTTTTATTGTATTGTAGGCCTGTCATTTCCCACAGTATGTCCATACATGAGTCTGGTAGACATCCTGAATATAATAGCATGTTCAGGTGCTTTGTGAAACACTCATAAAATCAGTTAATAAATATTTCAAAAGAAACTTTTGATAAATTAGCACTGTAGCCACTAGATGGCAGTGCAGATGTGCCAGGTTACATAGGACATCATTGTAATACATTGAAGTCAATGTATTACATTCAGTTCTGTAAACTTAGTGAACATCTGAATGAAGACAGCTGTAGGAGCATATGGGGACACCGGATCATTTATTCAGGTGAGTATTTTACATAGGGAATCATATTGAATAGTGTTTTCAATGCAGAAATGTGACATCATCACATGGGGAGGAGTAATCCGCTCCCCTGCAGCTGCCTGGAGCCCCAAAAATCAGTGAGTTTGCGCCCCTGGGGCTCCGATCTCTGCCTGACAAACCCAGCTCATCCTGTGCAGTTCTAACAGGTCAGAGCTGGACGAGCTGGGACCGTCAGGAACGGAAGGGGGGTTAATCTTATTGGTTGCAGTCAAAAAGCAAATCTGCAAAACCAAACAATTTACTGTTTGTTAATTTGCATTTTAAACAACATTTCAACAAATGTATTTCTGAAGTGGTGACTTGACTAGATCGAAATGTTTTTATAGGAGGCAGAGAAAAAGCAGACAGCTAAAATTCCTACAAATGTAACTGGAACCATGGAAGAGATGTAATTCTTCACTGCTCATCTTTATTGTTTTAATATTTTAATCTGAAGATTAGATGAAACACAGCATGATTAAATATATGTTATCAGAGAAATTATAGAAAGTGCAACTTTAGTCTCTTAGCATAAAAGGACTCCTGGGTAGAAATAATTACCATAATCTGTTTTTAAATTGGACATCTCTCAATCATCATAGGAGCATCGATGAATTTATGAAACAAAAACAGCTTTGAGCCCATTAAATATATTTTAATTGAAAGGGCTTTGTTTTCGAGCTCAGTGCAGGCTGCCATGTTAATATATAGCAGCGAATGCCTTTGTATTTCTTTTATAATCAAGACCACTTGCTTAATAAATATTCTGAGTATGCACTCCAAAACGAGATAAAAATTCCAATGACCCTATCTCAGTGAAACATTAAATAAATCCCATTGGAGAATAAATGTGTATTAGATCCACACATGCCAAAATGCAGTGCTCAAAGTAAAACAGATAAAAAAATTGATTTTTTTATTGTGTTAAAATAAAAGATATTGAAATAATAAAGATCCGGGCAAGTCTTATTAAAGCTGTGATCCATTAGGGAAATTTCTGACACTGTTTGATCTGACATTCCAACAGCTGCAAGGAAACACAATGAAAAGAAGCTTGATCCAGGAAAACTAAAAAAAGGGGGGGGGGGGAACCAATGGGAATGACTATACTTCTAGTATATTGCAGTTTCAAAGTTTAGCTAATGATCTAAGGGCCCCCATACACCTTTAGATTTCACTGTCAGATTTCCTTTAGATATCCTTTTGTTTTACCAAAACCATGTAATATGAGGGACTTTCTACCTGTGTTCAATCACAGAGGACCCTATACTACATAGTTGTTGGTAGATCTAAAGAATATCTGACAGAGAGATCTAAAGGTGTATGGCCAGCTTAACAGTAGAGGGTTATCTGCAAAAACAAGTAGTAGATAATCCTTGGGTGTTTAAACCAGTAAATTTAAGGCCCCCCATACACGTCTAGATTTTTCATCCAATCAACTTAATTCAATCAATTTGTTGGTTGATTGATTGAAAATCTATGGCAGCCCACATGGTTAGATCAACCTAAAACATTTAAAATTGGAAAAAAAATGATCGAAAAATGATTGGACGTGCTGTTAAATGTTAATTGGTTGTATTGAAATGCATTACACTTTCAGTTGATTCCAAAAACGTAAATCAAATATCTGTTACTACAGTTGGCTAGTGATGGCCGAACTGTCTGCAAGGCGGAAAGTTCGGCGGCGAACATGGATGTTCACCCATCTTCTCGCCGGCGAGCAGTGTGGGTGTTCGACCCGCTCCGTTCGCCAGCGAGAAGATGATCTCTATTCTTCCTCCGGCAGGATTACAACCTGTGTGATCGTGCCGGAGGAAGAATCTTTTCACTAGAAGACCAGGCATAAAGCCGGTTTCCTAGTGAAAAAAACGGGTCAGAGCAGGAAGTGACGTCAGTGACGTCACATTCGGCTCCCGGAACCAGGAACTATGCGTTCCAGTATGCGTTCCAGGGATCGGTTTTTCCGATTCAATCGGTTTTTCCGATTCAAATTCCCCGCCTGGAGGCGGGGAATATGAATCTGTCCGCGAACAGGCGGACGGCGGACGTCTTTAGAAGTCCGACCCGCCCGTTCGCGGACAGTCCTGGCCGATGTTTGGCCATCACTACAGTTGGCAAATATACAATCAATCACCAATTTCCCTGACCCAAAATTGATCTTTTTAAGTTGATTGAACAGAAAATCTAGACGTGTATAGGGGGCTTAACAGTAGAGGTTTATCTGCAAAAACTAGTAGTAGATAATCCTTGGGTGTTTAAAACAGTAAACTAAAGCAGTGTACAGACGCTAAGATATGGGCCAAATCTGCGCCCACCGCTGTTTTCGAGCGGGACAAATCAATCCCGCTCAAAAACAGCCTCATCGGAGACCGCTGGTCTCCAGGCAAAGCTTCGACTGAGCTGGGAAGAGTGCAGAGCTGTCTGCCCGGCTGAGCCGATATCTGACAGCAGCGTGATGAAGTCTGTAGCTGGGATTAAAGTTTTTTAACCTGTTTTACAGGACTCGGATGGATCCTACCAGAGTTTCATATTTCCCTTCATATATGCAGTGATCCCATTAGGTGGTGTATCCTGAAAGAAGTCTGGGAAATTATTGCACAGAAACTGTTGGTTGCTGAGCATTATTTTGTTTAGTTTAAATACAGGGTCCTGGACTCTGGAATGGGAAGGAAGGAACTGGGTGGGCCTTCCCATTCCGCCCAGGTAATCAAGGATAAACACCTTACAACAAAAAGTGCTATGGGTGTATGTGTCATTTGGTTGAATTTGCCAGAGAATACGTCTCCGATGGAATAAACCTAGCAGGGTATGTCGGCAGTTGATAGTCAGAAAAACGTTTTCAACTATATTAAAAAGTCTTTATTTGGTAAAGAGGACTAATGATTCATAAAAAAAATATTTTTACAATAAAAGTTCATCTACAGTGGTTACACATGGGTAGCGAAAAAAAATGTGCCGACTGTTCGATTGCAACAGATACTAGAAACCTCCTACATGTTTCGCCCACTTGGGCTTCCTCAGGGAGGGTATCTCTGCAGTAAACACAAAGTTTAAATTAGACTTACATGGTTATCATACATATACATTTATCACATCGTCATTGTACAGATACATATATCACGTCTTCATTGTACATGTGACCAATCATTAGTCCTCTTTACCAAATAAAGACTTTTTAATATACTTGAAAACGGTTTTCTGACTATCAACTGCCGACATACCCTGCTAGGTTTATTCTATCGGAGGCGTATTCTCTGATTAGTATTTTACTGTAAGGATAAACACCTGCTTGCAGTTGAGTGTTAAGTTGGTTGTGTCTCCACAAAAGGAGTAGAGACCAGAGCTGTAGTGGATACAAGGGGGCTCAGAAAGAGTGAGGCCCAGGCCTGTTGCTTAGGAGTCCAGTTATATGGTTTTCCTGAAGTTAAGGAATGTCATGTATGTTAAGCTTTGAAAGTCAGGAGGCTTTCCATTTTCTAAAACTTTGTTTTGTTATGTGCTATTAACCCCTGCAAGGGTGAGTTCTGTTTTGGACTGTTTGGACAATAAATATGAGTGAATGCACCTCTTTCAAGAGCACCCATTTGAGGCTGAACCCCACACTGTATATGACCTGTATATTCAACACTACTACTAGATAATTGTTATATGTAAAGTAGGAAATCCCTGTTGTAAGCTGAATCTAAAATATAGTATCTCACAAAAATGAGTATCTTTTCATTAGACGACACTAAAGATATAACACTATACAATGTAAACTAGTCAGTGTACAGATTGTATAATTATCGTCCCCTCAAACTAACCTATCGCACAGCCATTAATGTCTAAACTTCTGGCAGCTAAAAAGGAACACCCCTAAGTGAAAAATATCTATGTCATGTGATTCCTGGTGTTAGGAGGTCTCAGGAGTAAATGGGGAGAAGGTGTATGAAGTATGAATTTGGTGATATCGCTCTCATTTTCTCTAATACTGGTGACTGGAAGATCAGCATGGAACCTCATTGCAAAGATCTCTCTGAGGATCTAAAAAATAGAAAAGACACTTTGCATAAAGATGGCAGAGGCTCCACCGTGGTCAATCGATGCTGTTGAGTGAACATGCTTTGCGTCATATGCAGAGGTTGTCTTTATAAAAATAGATCATGATTATGTATGTATGATTAGGTATGAATGCTGCCTGCATTGCTGCAGAGGTTGTAGGGGTGGGGGTCAGCCTGTCAGTTCTCAGACCATACACTACACATTGGGTCAAAGTGGTCCGCATAGCTGTTGTCCCAGAAGAAACCCTCTTCTAAAAATGAAGCACAAAAAACAAGATCAATTTGATTAGGAAAAGCAGACTAAGGGCATGGATTACTTGAACCAGGTCCTGTGTTATTTGGTTCAGATGGTGTCAAGCATGTGTAGCAGCAAGCGGGTTAGAAGTACAAAGACAAGTGTGTCTTGCCTACAGTCAAACATGGTGGTTGGAGTTTCATGGTTTAGGGGTGAATGAGTACTGACAGCACTGGGGAGCTACAGTTCATTGAGGGACCCATGAATGCCAACATGTACAGTAACATACTGGAGTGGAGCATGACCCCTTGCCTTTGGAAACTGGGACAATATTCAAACATTATAATGACCCCAAAAACTCCTCTAAAATGACCACCGCCTTGCTAAAGAAACTGAGGGAAAAGGTGCTTGAATGACCAAGCATTTCTTTCAACCTAACCCCTATTGAGTATCAGTGCCACCATCAAACAGAAGGTGGAAAAGCACAAGGTCTTTAACATCCACCAGCTCTGTGATTTCATCATGGAGAAGTGGAAAAGGATTGCAGTGGCAACCTGTGGCAGTGTTAAAAATTCATGATGTCTACAAAAAATATCGACACTTTGGCCACAATTTAAACATTTTGGGATATAGAGTTCTATATAAGAAGATATTTTAAAGCATTAAGGGGTCTCTAATGACCTGTGCAATCTATAATCTTCAGCTGATATTATTGAAGCAAAAAGGTGGTATGTACATCATGGTCATGTTCTACCTATTTAATACAAAACATTTGTGTGGCAAATTAAATATCGCCAATTACAATCTTGCACCGATGGCCAAACTATCAAAATACATGCAGGCAGGCATGCAGGCATGCAGAGAGGCAGGCAACGACACCCCAACCCCTGCTAGTGACATACTAGTATGTATCTCAGCATGGAAATCCTTAAAATCCACAACACTGACCAAAAAAACCCCCAACATGTTGGTTCTATGTCTGATCTGATTTTAAGTCGATTCCGATTTTATTTGGTCGATCGTTCAGGGTGGGCAGAACCTGATTAATTGCCAATCGATCGTGTGAACGTTCGAGGTGATTGATCGGTTTATAATGTAACTATTATTGTTGGAAATCATACTAAGGTATGGATTAAATCATGTGTTTTTTGAATAAAAAACTTTTAAACTATCTTTTGAAAAAAACAACAACATTTGATTGGATTATTTGGCACTTTCAAACAAAACGAGTTTAGACCTTAGAAAACCCCCATTTAATTTCATTGAATATAAGAAGCAGCCCCATGAGTCAGCTGAAAATTGATCCATGTATGGCCACTAGTAATCATGGTTACATGTGGACGGTGGACATTTATTAATGCCTGATCCGCCCATTCATGAATGGGCAATGTTTAGCCATCACTTTTAATAGTATTTTTCAAAGTTGAAAAACAATGGTAGCCTCTGTACTTCTCTCTGGTGTACCTGTGTGCCTTGTCAGAAGCCAGCCGGGGAATCTTCACAAATATTTTGAGGCATTTGCAACATTCTGTCCTTAAAATAAATAAATAAATAATAGATAAAGACATTTTAGACTAGAAATTAAATCTTGTTCCCTTTAGCTATGTCTCAAAACAATGAACTTAGAAAGAGGGAGAAAAAATAGAATTATTTTTAATAACGCTTTCAATGTCAGGAAGATTGCTTTATTCAATGCCTAAATCCAAGTTGCGGCAGCGAGACTCAAAATATATACAGTACATTTCCACCGAGAAGGCCTGCACTGTGGCAATATGTTTGAGCTGTTTGTAATTATAAATACAATTGATATTCACTGCTCACTTTAGCAGATATCACTATGGCTCTTGGATCCTATTTAACATTCAAAAGGAGTCTAACACTTCCAGCACTGTGCTGTGGATTTTCAGAATGGCTTCTTGTGATTAACTGTTCTAATACAGCACAAATTACAAAAACCTTGCCTGTGGTTTATCACTTTTTTTTTATTTGTAGGGCAGAGGTACTATTGGTAAAATTAATCTCCTACTTTGATTAATGCTTTATGTAGCATAATCAAAAGTGACAGGAGGCTCTTCTTTCAAGCTTTTGCTTTCAATGTTTAAATCTGCACACGTTGTGTATTTTTTCCCTTTTTATATATAAATATAAAATGTTGCGTGCATGGCAGCCAAGTCCCAATCTGATTTTTTTATTGAATCAATACATTTTTTTCATCAATTGAATTTAATGACGGAACCCATTTTATCACTGAGACGTTGTTCCATTACTCAAAGACATATCCCCCATTACAATAGGAAGAACTCTTCAGGTAGTCAAACCAGCCACTAATGATCAGCTGTGGCCGTTCGTGAACAGGTGGATCGTATTTTTGGAAAAGTCCAACTTCCTCTTGTTCGTGGGGAACCGCCAACTCCAGCGGCACATCTGTGTCCCTCAACGTCTACCGACTAAATGATCTTGACAGGCACCGGCGGTGTGGGTACTCTTCTGCCAGCAGGATCTTTTTTAGATCCCTGTGTGGCTAATCCAGCCAGTGGAAGAATACCCTTACCGCCATGTCTGTGAAGATAATTTTTTAGATCCCTACGCAGCTGATGACCAGATAGTGGGGAGCTGCACAGGGATCTAAAAAATTTACTTGACAGACACCAACGATGGATCTTTTGTAGATTCTTGCGTGGCTGATCTGGCTGAAGGATACCCACACTTCCCAATGGTGAAGGGGGTGGGTCGACCACCCGTACTGTTTGCCAGCGGGAAGAAAATAGAACATGTAGTGTTTGCTGCGGACTGTCCACCGCACAAGCACTACAGCCATCCCTACCAGATACCCTCTGTGCAACACATTTTCTTTGAACCAGCCTCAAGTGAAGAGAAAGATTCTGCTATTGTTATATTGCTATAGCTGAAGTCAGTGAGCTACTTATATAGTGTTGAGCTTGAATATTTGAATTGCGAATATATTCAATGAACATTGGCTATTCAAGAATTCGCAAAATTCGCGATATTATGCACTCAGAAGCTTTATGGCCATGCATTGCGAATATATATAGCATGTCACCATTCATTTTGAAGGCAATGTGAATGCATTGCGAATATTTGCAATGATATATTCTCGATAATTTTAAACTGCAAGTATCAAATTGAATATAAGTAGAGTTGTTCTCGAAATATCGCAAATTCAAATATTGTCTATGCCGCTCATCACTACCAGCAAAGGGAGTGGGTCGAACACCCGAACTGTTCACTAGTGATGGCTGAACTTCAGCCAGGTCTGTCTGCGAATTCCCAGCCTGTTCACTGGGAATTTGAATCGAAAAAAAAGTGACGTCAGTTAGTTCCGGTACCTGGAACGCACAGTTCCCAGTTTCGCAATCCAGGCGTGACATCACTGACGTCACTTACATTTAGGTCGGTTTCTCTCTGTTGAAAAAATTCTTCCACTGCCCGGATCTTGCTGCTCCTGATCTGGAGAATAATACCCTCCCTCTTGCCGGTGAACAGGGCGGGTCGAACATGTTATGTTTGCAACCAAACTTGCCATCTTACAGACCTTTCGGCCATCACTACACCAGCAAGAAGAAAATAGAACATGCAGTGTCCTAGCCGTCAGACCCACAGCAGTACATTCTCTATGGAGCACTGTGGAGGAACTGGACTCCTAAAAAAAGCACTTTAAAAAACAGATTGTGGTGTGTCTGTGTGTACTGGATTGAATTTAATTGAATATTGAATTTAATTAGCAGCTCTTTGAACACTGACAAAAAGGCTCAGTGGGTCTAGGCCTCTAACTAGACTTTCACCTCTCCAGTCCATCATGAATGGTGCTGCTAGACTCATTTACTCCTCTAACCGCTCCTCATCTGCTGCTCTCTGCAAATCTCTACACTGGCTTCCAATTGAATCAAATTCAATTTCTGTGCTTATAAATCACTCCACACCTCCTGCCCTCCTTACATCTCCAACCTGGTACACAAATACACCCCTAACCACTCCTCCAGTGACCTACTAATGACATCCACACTCCTAACATCATCACATGCGCAGCTTCAGGACTTCTCTAGGGCCGCTCCTACTCTCTGGAACTCTCACCCTCGCCCCATTAGACTTGCTGCTACTTTTAGCACTTTTAAAAAAAGCCCTAAAAACTCACCTCTTCAGTCTCGCCTATCCATCTTCTCATTACTAACATCACCACCATGCCAATCCCACCCCCCCACCTATTGTATACTCTGTTTCCCACCTACTAGATTGTGAGCCCATCCGGGCAGGGTCATCTACTCCTCCTGTGTCATAACACGTACTATCCTGTGTTGTATCTCCATTCTAATGTATTGTACAGCGCTGCGTAATATGTTGGCACTATATAAATAAATGATAATAATAATAGGCCACATTTTTTTTTTTAATGCAGAAAGGTGAAGTTTAGCTGCAGCATTATTCATTAACAATAAGGTCTTCTTGTATTCCTTTAAAACCATCACTGTAGAAATGAAAGGTAGATGTCACACTGGTAGTATAAAAGGGTTTTTATAGAACATTTCTTCATGGAATTAATAAAATAACCATCTTCTACATTCCCAGCAAAGGTTAGTACACAATTCATATGTCTCTGTTGTTAGTTTTTATTGTTACAATGAAAATGATTGACAACGTCTCATTTTTTTTCCTCATGCAACATAAAGCAAAGAATTCCACTCTGAAAACAACATGTAATTCAAATGTTAAGAAGCTGCAGTTATAAATGGAGATGTTATTCATTCTCTTTACTTGTTTAATTTAATTTTATTTTATTTTTTGCCCAGAATTTGAATAATTAACAGTGGAGGTCCATCAACTATTACTGGGCTTCTTTTCAATGTTCCCACACGATCAACAATGATATATTTAATGACTGTTATTTTATTTCAGAACTGTAATGTTGCAGACAGGCCAGCTGAAAGGCAGAAATTACAGCAATAACTGTACCATCTGTCTAAAAATAGATGTATGTCCACCTGAACATTTCCTGCTATATGTTAGCATGCTAGAGTATTACACAGATGCCAACACATCTACCAGCCCATATAATGTCTATGGAACTCTTTCAATATATAAAAAAATGAGAACGGTTTTGGAAAAGCAAAAAGAGGGTGACCTGCTAAATCCCCCAATTTGCCTACCAGTGGGAGACTAAAAGCTCCAAGGGACTTTAAGGGCACATATGAAGTTCACTGATGTCTAGAAATTGATCCTTTATTAAGGCATAAGATAAACATTACATTCACAATACATAGTACATAAATTTGGTAAAAAATTTAATGAAACAGATGACATTCCATACAGCTATTGCAATCCTATTGGGTAACAAATATTTGCAATATACATAAAAAACAGCAAAGCAACAATTTTGAAAAACACCTTCTCGACACGTTTCGCTTATGCTAGGCATACACATACCGACCTACTCCGATATCTTCCTCCGATATCTTTCCGGGAGGCTAACGTGATGACGTCATCACATTAGCATCCCGTTGCATTCTGGGGCCCCTTCAATCGGCTGGGCACCCTTTGTGTGCCGGCCATAAGCTGCAAGACGATGACGCCGCTTCATTGCAGCTTATGGCATCGGCTTTCATCGGCTCCCATCGGCCAGAGAAGATCAGACATGTCCGTTCTCTGGCCGGCCGAGAAGTGGGGCGACAGGGATCTGTCGCCCCATGTGGGCACATGCCGATTAGCGGCCGATTTTTAACCTGACCGACGGCGAGAGCGCGCACACCCGTCGGTCAGATTAAAAATCGGCCGCTTATCGGCATGCGTATGTCTAGCATTAAGTAGCTTCATCAGGAGATATGTAGGTGCATCAAGTTTCTATCATCAAGAGATATTCAAATCATTTTCACATAGTCAAAATACAACACTGATATTGGTTTCTAATCTGTATATGATGTACTCACTGCCTACAGATATGTTCAGGGTCAGGTGGATTTCGTCAAGATACCCCCACAGATCGGGAAGGGTCCCAGGGTACCCAAAGGGGCACCCCCCGTATGTCCATCCAGATCAGGCATGACAAGCCCAGGGATAGTGGGGGAAGCCAATGGGCAGGTAGTCTTTCAATATATGGCAAACACTTTATTCTAGGTATAGCTCCTCAACTCATTGTCAGTGCAATTATCTAATTTGCCAGTCACATGACAACAATTCAATGCATTTAGGTATGAAGACATGCTGGTAGTCAAGATGACCTTTTGAAGTTCTAACCTCGAACCAGAGTAGGGAATAAATGTGAATTAAAGTGAATATATACTAAAAATTTTGCCAAGCACTGTTAGCACAGTGGCGAACAATCATTTCATAATACCCCAAAAAAAGACTTAACTTTTGATCCCTTGATCCTTGCAGGTTGCCATTAATCGTCATCTCTAGTTGTCAGCCTTTCAGGTGTTAGTTATTTGCAGTTATGTGAATGGTCACTAGATGGCCCTAGATAATGCTCAATAGTGATGGCCGAACTTCGGCCAGGTCCATCCGTGAACAGGCGGATTGGACTTTTAAAAAGTCCAACGTCCTCCTGATCTGAAAAAAAAACACCCCAGAAGTGATGTCACTTCTGGTACCTGGAACGCAGGTAGTGATAGCCTACTTCGGCCAGGTCCGTCCGCGAACAGGCGGATCGAACTTTTAAAGAAGTCCGCCGTCTCCATGCTCAAGGGCAGATTCTAATTCCCTGCCTCTCGGTGGGGAATTCAAATATGAAAAACCAGAAGTGTCGTCAGTGACGTCACATCCAGTACCTGGAATGCAGAGTTCCTGGTTCCGATTGCCGGATGAGACGTCACTTCTGGTTTTTGGAGCCGGCTTTTACCTTAAGACCGGGTGAAAAGGTTCTTCCTCTGGCAAGATCAGGAGCAGTAAGATCCCACCTGAAGATCCTTCTCGCCAGCGAACAGGGCGGGTCACACACCCGTACTGCTTGCCGGCTAGAAGGAGGGTGAACATCCATATTCGTGGCCGAACTGTCTGCAAGGCCATCATTGGTTCCCAGTTTCGATATCCAGACATGACGTCACTGACGTCACTTCCCGCTTAAGCCGGTTTCTTTCACTTAGAGACCAGCTTCTCTACCCGGTCTTTGGTCAAAGAATTCTTTCAGTGATCCAGCCAGCGGAAGAATATTAACCTTTTTCCCGGCAGTGAATAGGGCTGGGGTAGAACACCCATGCTGTTCGCCGAGGGAAGAAAAATTGTTATGTTCGTCTTGCGGAAAGTTCGGTCATCACTAGGGAGATGAGTGCAGTGATGATCCTGGAGGACACCGACACAATGGTGCTGGAGAGTGTGGCTCGGGGTTACCATTATGAGTAATGGAACACTTACCCCAGCTACAGTCAACAATACCACCAGAGGGATTATATTACAGCAGTGGTTCCCAAACTGGGGGGCGCAAAGGTATTCCAGGGGGGCGCTGGCCCTCATTTTTAACATGTGTATGAATAGGGAAAGGGGTGCTCGATAATGTTCCTAAATAGAAAAGGGGGGTCCTGCAAGGAAAGTTTGGGAACCACTGTATTACAGTAATAAAGTTACCATTAGTGAATGCTTTGTGAAGGTCACATTCACTGTTTCATATATATTCCTACTGTGTTTGTATATATTTGTAAGAATAAAATCTATTATGCACAGAGCACTAGCCAGAACATTTAGATCAAAACCAGATCACAAAAAAACAAGCTGATATTTGTGCACAGACTGCAAGAAATTGCCTCTTTTCCTGCTTTGCAAGCAAGCTTACCATCTCAATAAAGTGTCTGACAACAAATTTATGATCTGCATGGTTGGAAATAGATTTGATTACTATGATAATTAATTCCTGGGGCATCACAGCTAGACAAATCCAACTGCATACATTATAAATTGTAGCTCTGGGATGGTTTAAGCATGTTACCAGATGGCTTCAGGTCATCAAGGGAAGTTAAGCCAATGGTAGTTTGATTTGTTTTAAACATGTATGTATAATATTTCCCATTTTTATTAAGGAGACAAGGACAAAGCCAAACACCTATAAAAAAACAAAAACGAGACGTATAAAAACTATACAGTAAAACATTGCAAAAATATCCAGAGATAGGGAACAGAAATAGGATTTTCAAAAAGCATTTCAAATTATCAAAATTTTTTGGGATTTACAGATAAGCAGAGATGCTGCAGATTAGGAATATATATTGTTGCATGACAATAGTATATTAAAATTACTGTATTTTCTGCTCTATAAGATGAACTCTCCCCAATAAAGGGAAACGGCTAGGAATCTTATAAAGCAAATACAGCCCTAAATGAGCCTCTATGTCTCCTGTGTCTGTGGTAGTGAAGGGCCTTTGCAGACAGTTCGCTACCAACATAGCATGGTAGCTTTTCTTCCCCCGGCAAACAGTATGTGTGTTCAACCCACCCTGTTCACCGGCGGGAAAAAGGTTACTATTCTTCCGCTGACCAGATCAGGAGCAGAAAGATCCAGTCAGTGGAAGAATTCTTCACCAGAGACCGGGTAGAGAAGCCGATCTCTAGTGAAAGAAAACCGTTTTAACCTCCCTAGCGATATGCCCGAACCCAGTTCGTGCAAAGGGACGCTGCAACTATCGATACGCCCGAACTGGGTTCGGGCACATCGTGGGAGCTCACCTGCTCCGCCGCTGCCATCTTCCCCGTCCATCGCCGGCTTCTTCCGGGTCCCGGAGTGACGTGTGACGTCACGGAGGCGGGACCCGGTCTTAGAGGGAAAAAAAACATTTTTTTTAATTTTTTTTTTTTACTTGTGACCTGGATTATAGAAATGCCTTTCTATAATCCAGCTCAAAATGGATCCCGCTAGCAGAAACGCTCCCGCTGAGCGTTTCTGCTAGTGGGATCATCTTCGGCTGCACACGAGCCGATCCGGAAATAGCCGAGGTCTCCGGCTATCTCCGTGATCTGCGCTCGTGTGCCGATGACGTCACGCGGCGGGCGGGAGATTTAAAGGTACAGACATTTTTTTTTCTTTGATTTTTTTTTTCCTTTTTTCACATTTGTTTTTATTTTGATTGGATTGGATAAATGTTTTATTAATGTTTTATCCACTCCAAATCAAAAGAAAAGAAAACAAGTGTAAACTTCTAAAAAAAAAAATTGCGCCAGTGCGGGAATCAGGCGCAACCGCTGGCTCTCTGTGTGCCTGCAGCATTTCTACAAAGCTGCAGGCACACAGAGCCTTTCCGCCCCCATCGGCGTCACTGGTGACGCCGATGGGGGCGGAAAGGCAAAACACTGTATCACTTTTGGTACAGAAATCTGCACCTCAGTGAACCGCCAGAGAGGTTAAACCGGAAGTGACATCAGTGTTGTCACGTCCGGATTTCCAAACCAGGAACTGTGCGTTCCAGGTACCGGTAGTGACTTCCAGGTTTTTTTTTTCCCTGCGAACAGCAGATTCAAATCAAATTTGATTTGATTTGAATCTTCCGACGAACAGGTGGATGTCTGACTTTTTTAAAAGTCTGATCCGCCTGTTTGCGGAGGGGCCTGGCCGAAGTTTGCCCATCACTTGTCTGTGGGCTTCCCCTCTCCCTGAATCCTACCACCAAGAAACAATCAGGCTGATGGAAGGACAAGGATCATCCATAGCTTTATGCCCAATGTTAGCGGAAATTGCGAGTCACTAGATTGCTTATATATGTGTATATGCCTGTGTGTCTTTCAGTTTTTGTTGTATACATGTGCCGTCCGCATGTATTTCTATGTGTGTTATATGTATGTATGTATTTATGTGTCTCCATGTGGGATGGTGTGGGGCAGATTGTAGTTATGTCTGCCAGAGTGCATTGCCCTCAATAAACTATCTGTGCTGGGAACAAGAAGTCTAAGCATTACTTAATGTCCTGAAAGATGTTTTACTGTCCTTCCAAGCAGCTGTCATTTTCCGGCTACACAGTGCTTTTCTCTTGTCAGATTTTACTCTTACATATGCCTACTCTGACTTTCATCCCCCAGATCTCCAACACCCTTAGTAATCCGATCTTTTTTTATTTATTATTTATTTATCAATTAACATTCCCAATGTCACACCCCTAACTGCAACCTTTCATAGTTATTCATATTTCCCTGCAGTTATCCAAGTGACATAAATTGTAAACATGTAACATTTAGCTGCGGCCGCCCAGACACGGAGCGCCTCCAAGTTGTTAGTACGCATATGAGCTGTGTAACAATAATACAGGTACGCAGAGCTAGTTTTCGGCCCCTTTTGAGTACCAGAGTACCACTTAAGTGCACCCCTGTATATATATAAAACATTGTAACGCACTTTGAAACCCACATTACTTGCAGCACTCTACATATGCCACTATGGGATGACACCATTTGTTTCCAAAACCAGATGACACCAAACCTAATGTCGCCACTCGTTATATGCATTTGATAGAATAGCACAGTCTATATGTAGTGATGAGCGACTAGGCAATATTTGAATTTGCATAATTTCCAGCAATGATATTCTATTCGATATTCGTAATCTTGAATATCCATATTTGTGGATATGGATCACAATCTAAAAATCGCAATGCGATCAAATATGTGCAATGCATGCAAGTCAATGGAGCTCGGATATTTGACTGGATGAATAATTGTAATTTCCGTAAAAAAAAAGTTGCATCTCGATTATATAATGGTGATCTATTGCTATGAGGGGAGTCTTAAAAACATCACAATTAATCGCAAAAAATTGCAATGGAGGTGGATATTCCATGATATATTCGTGAAATGGCGAAATAGTGATATTTGAGCTAAATATTCAAACTCAACATTATCTATATGTACTTATTTCAGTTGAGTTATATCAATAAGCAACTAGTATGAGTAGGACTGCTAGTTTACAGTGTCAATTAAGGGTTCAGATTAAATATAAATTGGTCATCTGAATATGTTTCTTCTTTACCATTGTCTCTACAAACTTGTGCCATTGTCCATTTGTAATATCACACTATTCTTATCATCACCGCTTTGTCCATCTTACTCAATTGCTTGCAAGCATTTATAATATCTGCAAAACAATAAACATGTGAAAGGAATGCTCACAATTTTTACTGTAAGGACAGCTGCCAAATAAATGCATCATGACTGTTTCCAGAGATAAGGTTTTTCTGATGTGCCTTTATTTTTCCTCCTTTTCCATGTCAGCTATCATTAAACCTAGAGATAGTTTTCGCATTTTATGTATAATGCCAGATAATCCTCAAGACAGAAGATACAATATAGAGATGTGACGTTATGCAAGGTAACCCCCGAAGTCTTTTTTTTATGAATTCATTGTTTTTGAGCCTCAAATTATATTCACAGATTGTTTGTCTGGTCGTTGTGGTCAGTAGTTTCATCATATCAGCAATCACCACCACTGTTGTGTAATGGATTATCCTGGCGGACAGAAGGATGACCAGATTTGGCAGTGTACGCTAGATGAGCCTAGGCATGAGGATAAATAGAAGTAAGGCTTATTAACCTCCAGGGAAGTTCGCCTTTCTAAAGTGCGCCATGAAAAATTGCAATTCTGTGCCCTCCTTTGGCCCCTTTACACATCCCGGGTGTCATAGTTGACCAGGGTCAGCATCAGAGTTACAAGAGCGGGCAGCATGAACAGGCACAGGTGCGTAATTGGGGGGGGGGGCACTTTTCCATCTCACCCTAATTAAGTGTGGGTGGGGAAGTCCCAAATCAAGGGAGCGCATCGGTTTAACTGAGCGGGCCTGGCCCTCCATGACCTGTCCATGGAGCTAACCCTGTTGATGCTTGAGATGTGCTGTAAGAAAGCGACGCCACCTCCATTACATGGAAATCAAAGGCGCCGCCCACCCCTGCCCTTCCGACATCATAATTTACGTCATCGGGGTGGACCCGAAAAGACTGGCGGGAGCGCCGATGCAGAGGACCACTGCAGGCTTTTACCGGACAGGTGAGTATGGGCAATGTTATGAACAAAGACAAGCACTTGTGCATCCCGGTTGCCTGGGAATATATCCTGGGCATACCAAAAAGGTGGGACATTTACCGGCAGTGGTTGGCTCCTCGATCCGCCAGGCGCCCAAGTTAATCCTTGTGCATACTGTGGCCAGCTGATGTGTAGGAAGCAGGCTCTTCCTACACGTTGGCTGGCCACAGTGTGCACAAGGATTCTGTTTAATCGCAAAGTGAAGCGGCTTCCCTGCATCTCTGCATTTACTAACAGGGACACGAGTTTTTGAAGATACATTTGGGCAAAACACCTCTTTGGCATGCAGTGACAAAAATGTTATTTACTTATTTTTTACTTTGTTTGATTAACTGCTGTTAAAGTCCTACCTTTTTGGTATGCCCAGGATAAATTCCCAGGCAACCGAGGTGCACAAGTGCTTGTCTTTGTTCATGTTTATATAAGGGGACGTTGGCAGTATACTATGTGATTACAGGGAGTGCAGAATTATTAGGCAAATGAGTATTTTGACCACATCATCCTCTTTGCTAAAGGGAAGAGAGCTACAGTCAGCCAGCAAGGTGGAGGTGGAGTAATGGTCTTGGGCTTGTATCATCACAAGATGGTCTTGATGGGCCATACTGCCAGTTTCTGGAAGACACCTTCTTCAAGCATGGTACAGGAAGAAAGTCGGCATCCGCAAGAAAAAACATGATTTTCATTGAGGACAATCAACCACTCACATTCACACGGTCCAAAGTACTCACACAGAGTGGATGGAAAGACACAGAAAGGGTAAATAAGAAAGGGGATAAATAGAAGAAAAACTAATGACATGGCCTCATTGTTCACCTGATCTTGAACCCCATGGAAACTGTTTGGCGTCCATCACTTCAAATGGTGTAATTTAACAAGAGGGAAAAACGGTACACACTATCTGAACAGTGGTCTGAGAGGCTTGGTGCTGCTGCATGCAAGTTGATGGTGGAAAACAGTGGATCAAAAAACAACTGACTGACGAATCCATGGATGGCAGGATTTTGCGTGTCCTTGCAAAAGAAAAGGTGGTAGAATTGCGTCACTGATTTGTTTTTGTTTGTTTTTGGAATGTCAGAGAAATATATATTTGATTGACTGTAGATTTATATTGGTTGCACGGTAAAATAAATATTTGAAAGGGGATATAAATTATTTTTTGTAAGTTGCCTATACTTGATGCACAGTAATAGTCACCTGCACACACAGATATCCCCTAAAAATGCTAAAACTAAAAAACAAACTAAAAACTACTTCCAAAAAATATGAAGCTTGATATGAATGGTTTGTTGGGTTCATTGAGAAACATGGTTG
>CM070038.1:14472799-14487103 GCA_036250615.1 Ptychadena robeensis | reverse complement strand
TCAATAATAAAAGTATTCCTCAAAAATATCACTTGCCTAATAATTCTGCACTCCCTGTATAGGGGAATTTATGATTTCAATGTGCAATGTAAGCTCAGGGTGAGTAAACTTGGGCTAAGCGTCCAGGAGGTTAAAGAAGTGAGGACAACACTGCAAACTTTGCACATACACTACAAAATAAACATAGAGAAATCTTACAAACCCAATCCAAGAAAAAGTAAAAATACCTACAGATATACCATACAGGGGACAAGAAGGGGAATAAGTGCATAAGATTGCGTCATTTGATCTGTTTTTCAAGTCCCTGTGTGTTTTTTGCCTTTTTTTATTCTTTCTATTTTTGCCATTACTTCCAGTAACTTGTTTTTCTCTGGTCTAAGTAACTTTATATCTAGCATCCTAAAGCTAACTATACATGCTTTGTTTCAGCCCCTCAGCTGATCGGCTGGCACCCTTTGTGGGACGGCCATTTTTTAAATGTAATGGGATCGGTTGGGAATTTACTGGCATGTCGGATCACCGTTCGATTCGACATGTGGCGGATTCGTGGTGGATCTTTCCAGATGGGGCCGGGTGAATGTCAGGAACGCGCATGCCGTTAGATCGAACAAAAAATCAAACCCCGTATGGCCACCTTTAGGGCCCTCATACACTGTTAGTTTTTCTTAAGATCTCCTTTTGTTTTACCAAAACTATGTAATATGAAGGACTTTCTAAACAATCAAGCCTACCTGTGATCACTCTCAGTGGACCCTATACTACATAGTTGTTGGTAGATCTAAAGAATATCTAACAGAGAGATCTAAAGGTGTATGGCCAGCTTAAGAACAGCTCACGGGTTGCACATATGAGGACCTTTTCGAGCCATAAGTAGAGGGTTGTGCTATGGTTTTCTCTATGTCTGAAACGGTAGTATCCACAAAAGCTGTCAAGGGATGACATATTTCTACATGATGAGAGCATTTAGTAGGAATATCATTTTGTTGAATTATGCTGCTATGAGATAAGCCACCGATGAGTTCATGTTGTGACGAGGCAGTCTGAAATGTCATTATTTTACAGGGAGTCTATAGTGATAATTAACGAGAAGAGGTGAAGCATGAATCTCAGCTCTGGCTCCCGTTTATATATAATTATTTTGCTATTTATGTTCAGGATTGGTAGTAATCTGCAATGTCTCTAGATGATTGCATATTGTTTCTTAAAAGGCTAATTGTTTAAAGCCTGTTTCCACTTTTCATTTTTATGGAGGAGAAATAAAAATTTCTGGTACAGGTAGGCATTCATAAAAATAGTTACAAAGACACTGTACTAAATATATTTTGTACTCAAAATCTGTTTTTGTCTGCGGCATTGTTTGTTAGATTTGCTAATGTTTCCCTTGTTACCAGGAAGTGAGGTAAAGAAAAGATTTTTGGGGGTGAAGGTCATTCTAATAGTAAATTATCTGCTCAAGGCCGTGCCATGCCCCAATGGGATCTAGATATACAAAACAGGAAGGAAGTGAGGTAAATTACTCCAGTATAAAAAAAATTTCTAATGGTGGAATGGCTTTGACCCCCTGAGAGGTTAGCCCAAGTTATTTTTGGGTGAGTTTGTTAACTACTCTTTGCGGGTCTGGTCTTTTTGGATTCGCATCAATGATGTCATCTCTGAGGCTGGGGGAGGCAATTATATCTCCATGCATTGTAAGCAAAATCCCTTTTTTCCTGCACATCCCCCTATGAAGGGGGGGGGGGGGGGGGGACAGGAGGGCGCATGCCCAGGCTCAAAGAGGAAATGACTGAAGGTAGCAATACACGAGGCGAAGTCATGGGATCGTCCGGGAATTTACCGGCATGTCGGATCACACAGTCTATCTAATTACATGGGACCATCCAATTTTTTTTCGGGCCGTGTATGGCTACCTTTAACAGTGTTTTCCTACTTCTTCTCACACTCATGTTTTAACATTGACTGATCACTCAGATAACACAAAGAAATTATCAATATCAATAAGGAAAATATTTTTTCTTTGAATATTTGGAGAATACATTGTGAAATGTTGCGAATTCAAATATTGCCTCTGCTGCTCATCCCTAGTGATGACACCTTATTTAGAGGCTTTGCAATTAACTCATAGTCACAAGTCAAACTAGACATTTTTTTAACTGTCCATCTCTATTCTCTACCTGTTTTTTTTTTTATGTTACATACTTTTGAAAAGTTACACATTAAAAAAAAAAAGGAAAAGTGCTTGGATAGCACAACTAGACCCCTGTGAGGGTAAGCAGAAGCTTGTTTATTGGTAAAGAGATGTGATGAGTGACATGGGCAATATTCGAATTTGTAATATTTTACAAATAATTCTACAAACATATATAAATAATATATAAAATTTGTGGGTATGGCCATGCATTGTGATAATAATAATCACATTGCGATTTATTGATGGCCGAACATTGGCCATGTCTATCCGCGAACAGTTGGCAGGGAATCGTTGGCAGGGAATTTGAATGGGAATTATACCGGAAATGATGCAGTGACGTCACTTTCAGTAAATGGAATGCATAGTTCCTGTTCCAAAACAGGAAGTAACATTGGTCAGACATCATGTCTGGCTTGTGCCCAGTATAACACTAGAGATCATGTGTCTCTAGTAGAGATGGTCGAATTTTTCGACTTGCTAACTTTGTGAGCTGATTACAAAGCCCCTGAAAATGGTATCATCACCAAAATTACTGGAGATGTAGAGAAGGGTTGTGAAAACATTTGAAAAAAAATGTTTTGCTCTAGCCCATGTAGTTTTTGCATAAATTAAGTTACAAAATAAAGTCGAAATTCTGATTTTCAAAAATTTTGACTTTGAACTTCATTTGTCCAGCAAGTTTGGTGTTGATACCATGTTCTTTGCAATTAAGTCGAAATCATCGAAATGGTCACCTTTTTTAAAACAAATTCGAACATCTCTAGTCTCTAGCCAGTCTCTCATGAAAATAATTCTTCCTCTGGACGGACCAGGTGTGGAAAGGTCTGGCTTGTGGGAGGGCGAACACCCGTACTGTTTGCCAGCTAGAAGAAAAGTGAACATACATTGTTCACGCCAAACTGTCCAACCAATTTGCCATCGCAAATCTTAAAAAATTATGGTCACATGTTTTTATTAGTGCAATGCGATTATATTATTGTGATGCATGGCTGCCAGTGCATAATCCAGTAATATTTGTCAAAAATATTCACAATTTGGATATTCTCAACAATAGTAAAGAGTGCAGCAGAGATTGGGAGGGTTGATGTTTGGACTGCATTGCTATAGGGCTACAGCCTGACAAACTCTAATGATACTTATATACATTATACTGTACTGATGAATAATGAACTCATTACAATTAAAGAACTAATCTAATGAGGTATTTTTCAGTATCTTAATACATTTTCTGTTATAATTACTTGCCTCTAATTGTTAATAGCCAACATGATATTATTACATTAGAGCTGAATTAAAAAACAATATACAAGAAAAGGTCTGTGTACCCAAATACCAACAAAACACACAGCCAAGTTCATTTTCTTTGAACGTTTTTATTTGAATTACATTAAGCAAGATTTAATAAGACCAACAATTCACTGTATTTATTCTGTGAGATAACGATGGGCTGTTCAGGAACTCTTTTTCATTTCGGAAAAACTGCCCAATATGCAAATCGAAGGTGGCTTGTTAGCTTTCCTTAATTTCCACAACAGTAGAACGATATTGTTGATATAAATTTAAAGCATCTTAAGAAATCCGAATAGAATGTAGACTATGAAACTCAGAGAAATAAAGGCACTTCGTGTAATTGGTTAATATCTTTACGGCAATATTTCAATGTCCTCTGTCAATGACTGGAGAGGATGACATATCCTGGTTGAAGTGGTAGGATTGTCCCTACTGTAAAAATGTCTGTTTGATATGCATATTATGGTAAAATATATATATAATTCTTAGGACATTGACAGAAAAGGCATCCCAATGGAGGTCCAGTGAAGGATATAAATATACTTCTAATAATACAGTCACTGACAGGTCAGCTGCAACCCCGGCTAATGTTTGCAGATTGCTATGAATCTTAACCCTTCCCTGACAGTCCTAATCTCATGATCCCTGTTGATGGATAGAGAAACCATCTATGTTTCTGCCGAGAATTGACAAAGAGAGTGAATATCAGTGGTCCTTATGGATTATTCAATGTCTTTTATTGCCATTTTTTATCTTCTGACTTCAAAAGATGAAAAAGATTTTCTTTAAAGTATTTGAAAACCCAATCAGTAAAACCTTATTAAAGTTTTAACATCAATGTCACTTTAAAAGACATATTCAGTATAAAATACTATAAATGCTAAAACTTTTATTGAAGTGATGATTGGTGTCCAAGGTTTATGTTGTTTTATGTTATATTTTGAAAGCACTCTATTCTGGGGTACATGCATATAGACCCTAGATGCCCAACCTGCGGCCCTTTGGGCGTTATTTAGCGGCCCCTCTTGGTCCTCCACATGCGGCCCCCAAAAAAAAACTGTTAATGCATAGGGCATAGCGACTCACCTGTGAAGTGGTCACACGCTGTCCCAGCTTTCCTAATCAACTTTGGCGGTCCTACATCAGTAAAATTGTCAATGTTGATCGGGGGAAACCAGGTCTACATATGAGGGCAGGAGGGGGGGTGGGTGCTGTTGGGTTTTGACTGCCTGTTGTGATCTGGTCCACCACCTGCTGACATGTGTTGACGGTGGGAGGGTCTGGATCGATGTTATTTGCGGCCCTTTAGTGATGCCGAGGGCCGCACTTGTGGCCCTACATATAATCTCAGTTGCCCACCACTGATATAGACAGAAAGTAGGAGGAGAAGGCCACAGGAGTTCAACAGAAATGCAATGATTGATGACAGATGGGGAAAACAAATCATTGATATGCATTAGGAGATTATACCTACTTTAATGTCCACTATGCTATATATATGTATATATATATATATATATATATACAGGTGTGCACATAAGTGGTACTCTGGTACTCAAAATGTGCTAAAACCTAGCTCTGCGTACCTGCATTATTGTTACAAAGCTCATATGCGTACTAACAACTTGGAGGCGCTCCGTGTCTGGGCGGCCGCAGCTAAATGTTACATGTATACAATTAATGGCACTTGGATAACACTTGGATTGCAGGGAAACATGAATAACTATGAAAGGTTGTAGTTAGGGGTGTGACATTAGGAATGTAAATTAATAATCCCAAACAAAAAAAGAGATTTCGAAGAGTATTGGAGATCTGGGGGATGAAAGTCAGAGAGTCGGCATATGTAAGGGTAAAATCTGACAAGAGAAAAGCACTGTGTGGCAGCTGGAATATGACTATGAAAGGTTGGTATTTAGACAGCAGGTCGTTTCAGAGGTTAGTTACTAAGCCAAAAAAATTTAGGGTTGCACTACTGAGGTATGAGATCTGGGGGTTCAATCAGTGTTGTACTGTGAGAGTTACATTTGACCCAAAGCCAGCTGGTGACCTGTGGATGGAGGCCGCTAATCAGAGGAACAATCAGGAACAGGGAGATCCATCTGCAGCAGAACCTACCATGCAGGAGACTGATGCAGAGGGCAGTGAAGGAGACAGTGAGGAAGACCACCCTACATATGGGGTGAGTACCAAACAGCATCTCCTGGTAATCATCTACCTGGTAACTAACTAAAAAAATTATGTGCACCCCTGTATATATAGGGTGTCCCATTATTTGCATGGGGAAGTGCTTGATGGTGCATATATTGCAGCTAGGTTTAGGTACTGTTTGTAATAGAGGCTCCAGGGAAAACAGTTTGTGTGGTTTCTGAGATGGTTCAGAGCGAGAGCCGGAGTTAAGGGCCCTGGAGCTGGCTAAGGGAAGAGAAGGGAGGGTCCCTTGGCCACCAGGTCCAGGTCTGGTTTTGTTCACACAGGTGTCAGGTGTGGATAAAGGTAGTCAGTTGCTAGCTGACTGGGGGTGTGTGCAGAGGAACATACCCAAGCTTGCAGGAGACAAGCTAAGAGCCAGGACTGAGCACTCCAAGTACTGTGAGTACCCAACTGTATTGCTGGTGTTCTGTAGTTAGTTAGCTACCTAAATGAGGTAGCTAGTCGCCCAGCTGGGCTGTGCATTTTTGTTTTGTTTTTCCTTTGTTTATCTGGCGGACAATATAGCCGCAGGCGGATGCCTGAGTTTGAGTTGAAGGACAGTGTTTTGCCTCTTACTTCTGAACCACGATTCCTGCAGCCCATGAGCAATTCCCCAACTTGCCACAATATACACTGCTCAAAAAATGGAAACACAAAAATAAGACATCCTAGATCTGAATGAATGAAATATTCTTATTTAATACTTTGTTCTTTACAAAGTTGATTGTGCTAACAACACAATCACACAAACATTTTCAATGAAAATCAAATGTATTATTTATAGATTTGGAGTAACACTCAAAGTTAAAGTAGAAGAAAAACTACAGGCTGATCTAATGTTGCTGTAATGTCCTTAAAGCAAGAGAAAATGGGGCTCAGTAGTGTGTGTGGCCTTCACATGCCTAAATGACCTCCCAACAATGCCTGGGCATGCTCCCAATGAGGTGGTGGATGTATCCTCCTACACCTGGACTCAAGCAAAAAAGAAAGGATAGAAGGTTTGCTGTGTCTGTCAGCATAGTGTCCAGAGCATGGAGGCACTACCAGGAGAAAGGCCAGAATATCAGGAGACATGGAGGAAGGCGTAGGTGGGCAACAACTCTACAATATACTTTATATGTATATACTTTATGTGGGCAGTAATGAAAACTCTTCTCTTCTGGCTGGTAGGCCTCTCATAATGAAGCTCTATGTTTCAAGACAATTTGTGCTATCCACCCCCAGGGTAACATCCTGTTATCTGTAGATCTCTCGTGTTCCCTTGTTTAAGAACAGTCATCAATCACCTTAACACATTCTGCAGTGTTTTAATTAAGGTGTCTGAGAGCCTAAATAATGCTAGGACAAGTTTTCAGCATGTATATGCTGATCATAATTTGCCAAGGAAATAAAGAAGAAAGGGTCATTGCCAGGGTTCCATTCCAATGGTCGTATAATGTCACATTTTGAGTGTAAAGGCACCTGGAAAACTCCAAGGTGTTTAGGCAATAATGGGGTATATGAGGGTGTTAAAGGTCCTGGGCGTTAAGCTCAAATTAACTCTAACATTACTCACCCGCTACACTCTGGCTTGCTTACCTGTCCATGGGTAGCCCAAGTTTACCTTACCAATGAAGCGAGGAGGTGGGGCTGAGGCCCATGCCATCATTTTGTGTAGGTGCTCTGGAAATCTGAAGGTGGGTTTGAGAGGCCAAGTAATTCAAACAGATTACAAACTATTTGATTACCAGCAATAAACCGCAGAATGCCCAGAGTGTCAAAAAGCATAAAATGTGCTGTTGTTTATCAAGCAATGAACTTTATGGTGTTTTGAATGTTGCCTTAACTTCTTTAGCGCACTGCTGGGGTACAGATTTCTGGACCAAAAGCGCACCATAGACTAATTAAAAAAAAGTTTTTACACTGTAATTTTCCAAAGTATATCCATACAGGAGTGTGGTAGACATCGTGAGTATAACAACATGTTCAGATGCTTTGTGAAAAACTCACAATATCAGATAATGCAGATTTCAATAATTCACTGTATCAGGTAAATTAGCACTGCAACCACAAGATGGCGATGCAGATGTGCCAGGTTACACAGCACAGCATGGGCGGGGGGGGGGGGGTGATCCGTTCTCCTGCAGCTGAGACACAAGGAGCAGCGAGTTTGCGCTCCTGTGGCTGCGATCTCTGCATGACTAACCCAGCTCGTCCACTGCTGTTCTAACAGGTCAGAGCTGGACGAGCTGGGATCGTCAGGAACAGCAGGGGGGTTAAACAACGTCATTGACCTCAACGTGAAAAGCTGTTAGCCCTTTTCAGAGCACTCTTTAGGCACTTTTGTTAGCCTAGGTGTGACATATGACCTTGCGTTTGTCCCAAAACCACTTTCTAAAAGGCATTCACACACCTGAAAAGAATTAAGCCGGGAAGACAGAATTAGGCATTTCAGCTCCTGCACATTGGGCGCTGGCAGAATGTTAATGTAAATACACACAACTAGTGATGGTCGAACTGCCTGCAAGAAGGAGCCCTCTATTTTTCCTGCGGTGGGATCAGGAGCAGCGAAATCCCACCGCAGGAAGAATCTTTTCACTGAAGACCCTTGTAGAAAACCTGGTCTTTCAGTGAAAAGCCGGCTCGTAAACCTGGATGTGACGTCAGTGACGTCACATCCGGCTAGCACAACCAGGAACTATGCGTTCCAGGTGTCAGTGACGTCACATCCAGTTTTTCAGATTCAAATTCCCCACCTAGAGGCGGGGAATTTGAATCTGCCCGCGAACGGGCGGACGGCAGACTTTTTCTAAAGTCACTACACACAACACAATAGCCTTAATTAACCCTTCTATTACACGGCTATTTACATATGGGAGGAGTAACAAGATACATATATATATATATATTATTTTACATATTCAGCCCATAATACGCATAGACATTTTCCCACTCATCTAAATGTGAAAAACTGCATCTTATAGCATGAAAAATACAGTAATTGATGCACTCACACAGACTTCAAAATGCCTAGTGCATGTTATCATGTATATACCTGTATATACACACACCTGTATTTATTATGATCAAATCTGTGTGCGAACAAAGAGAGATGAGCGAGGGCAGCCACAAAAATGAAGAATTTGTAATATCATTATACACTTTTAATATATTATATAGGTGGTTGATATCACAAAAAAAAAGTAGAGGGGAAACATAGGGCTGACTTTGGCAGTTTGCATCTCTTTCTGTTGCACTGGCCTTTCTCAGACTCTTCAATCTTCATTATTTTTCATTTTAAGGGTCCTGTACCTCTAAACACCTACTATAGTTCCACCAATTCCCTTACACACTCTAGGCTATAGTAGCCATGTAAAGGATGGGAGAATGAGTTGAATATCATGGAAGTGTTGAATGCTGATGACCAATGGAGGCTGTAGTTCTGGAAAAGAGCAAAGCTAAGACATGTGAGCTTTTTGTGAACAGAAAATTTCATGGACAACAAACCATTTCTACTATATTATACTATGTGACCTGTAAAGGTACTGTAGATCATCGTGCGTTTTAAGTAGACCCAATGCTGCATATACACTTCCTGGCCAAATAAAAAGTCGCCACCAAAAAAAAAGCTCACACACTCGAATATTTAGTTGGACCACCTTAAGTTTGATTACAGCACGTATTCGCTGTGGTATTGTTTTGATAAGCTTCTGCAATATTAAAATATTTATTTCAGTTTTGCATTCATTTTTCACCAAGATCTTGCATTGATGGTGGTAGAGTCTGACCACTGTGCAATGCCTTCTCCAGCACATCCCACAGATTCTCAATGGGGTTAAGGTCTGGACTCTGGTGGCCAATCCATCTGTGACAATAATGTATCATACTCCCTGAACCACTCTTTCACAATTTGAGCCCGATGAATCCTGGCATTGTCATCTTGGAATATGCCCCATCAAAATCCATTGATGGAATAACCTGGTCATTTAATATATTCAGGTAGTCAGCTGCCCTTATTCTTGGAGCACATACTGTTGCTGAACGTGCAGTAATCACCCAGTAGGAGGCTCATACCTATTTACTTGATTAAACCCAGGCAATTTTTTTGGGGGCCAGGCCAATTTGCCCCTTGATATAATTTTTCCTAAATTGTCCATTGGCAGGTATAGAACATCTTTATTTTGAAAAGCTGTCCTCATTTAAGTGTGCCTAGATCAGTATGATATCTAGTTATGCCCCTAACCTTGGAATGCTATTCTGCTGATTTGTATTATGTAGCCAATTTTTGCGATCTGGCATAGAACAACCATACTGTATTTGTGAGCAGTTCGTTGGCAGAGCAGGTGTCTCCCAGCATGACCAATCCTACCCTGACAGTCTTTGAACTGACACATAAAAGCAGTCCTATTGAACAGCTCCTCCTGTGTTACCCTACCTTTGTTACAAATTGTAAAATGTACATCTACATACAGGTGTTGTAACAGTAGTGCCAATGCATCCAATGCCTGTGGATCTAGCCATGCATTCCAACTATCTGTCAGACCCCAACAGGAAGAGAAGCGTGTAGTTATGAAGAATTCAATCACAGCAAACTGTTCTTACAAAGACTTTTCCATGCCGCCTAAAAATGAATAGCTTTTGCTTAAACACAATTATTTTGGCTGCCGCTACAAAAAATTTCACTTACCTAGATTTCAAGATATTTTAGAGGCTTCTAAACATTCTCTCTCCACAAAGCACTGTGCGAAACATGTCTTCCAGGGAATTATCACATTTTGTCCTTGATTATGAAATCATTTTTTTCAGGAAGGGGTACAAGGAAAAAAAGATTTGCAGCTCACTCTGCTCAGTGAATCTCCAGTCTGACATCAGCCCCTGGTCTCTCCCCTCCATCCTCCTACCATCTGTATACATGATGTATATCAACATCAGGTGGAGGAGGGAACAGAGTGGAGACACAGGGAAGAGAGGTAAAATATTCACAAGCGTCAGCCAGTG
Source organism: Ptychadena robeensis (assembly GCA_036250615.1). Taxonomy (NCBI): domain Eukaryota; kingdom Metazoa; phylum Chordata; class Amphibia; order Anura; family Ptychadenidae; genus Ptychadena; species Ptychadena robeensis. The sequence continues at coordinate 14,476,458 of CM070038.1, read as the reverse complement.
TTTCTCCCCTGTGTTAGTCTCCACTGTCATCGTCCTCTACTCTGTGTTGATTAACATCATGTTTACAGTGGGCATTTTGGAGCAGGGAGTAGGAGAAAGCAGGGGACGATCAGAGTATATACTCTTAGGTAATTGCCCGGCCAGAGACCCCAGTCTCATCACATGCATAATGGTGGAAGCAGGTCTCCTTGTTCTGTCCAGATGGCTTTTTATCCAAACAGCTCCCCGGGGTCCTGTCTACACATAGGTATGTCTTGCGCCCCCCTCGTGGTGGGTGCAGTTCTGGCTGACTAAGTGTTCTCCTGCAGCTCTGTGGACATGTTTGGCACAGCAAGCCAAGGTGGAAGTGAATTCCTACAGCCCCAACTAGCTGCAGGATATTCACAAGCTAATCTCCCACCAATCCCATGGCACTAGGTGGCATGATGTGATTGGGCAAGCTCCCCATTTAGGGAGACTCCGCCCTGCACATCACTGTCTGTTATAGCCTCTGTATAGCAGTGTGCTTCGGTGTGGTTCTGTGCTTCCTGTTGTACTACAAATCTGCTTGTCTGCACATGTCCTTACCACCAACGATAGCACAGCCTGATTGGACTCTCCTTCCCCTGACTCTGGATTGTTTGAACTCATCTCTTGCCCTGTCCTTTTGTACCACGCTTCCCCTGACTAATTCTCATGAATGACCTTTTGCCTTGTTTTGGACTACCTCAATAAAGACTTTGGTGAATGGACTACTGGTGTTGGTTGTGATTGTGTGCCCAGGTGCATTACATAGACAAAGAGCGGAGAAACATTCTGCCAGTGAAACAAGTAAGGGCAAAAAATTCAACCCAATAGAAAGTCAGCTGATTGTGATATGCAAGAGATTCCAGCGTACAGACTGATACAAGTATATTGTTTATAATTATATTCGATTGCACAGCTAAGATCTTATGATGATATATATTCCAATATAACACAATTAACCTCTGATCCTATTTAAGATATTTCAACGATGTAGATCTATATGATATAGAACTATCAATATCTTTATATGTATTTTTTTGACTTATCACATGCAGCCAGTGAATTAAGAGCATTAAGTCCAAGCATTCAGTCTATAAGATGCAAACTTTTTTGGGGTGAAAAAAGTGCATCTTTTAAAGAAACTAATATGGCCTCCATTTGATTGAGTAAACTATAAAGAAGGAATTTGCACTCCATTTGCAAAATTATCATTTCAGTGCAGATTCCCCTTCAAAATAAACATGTTCAACTCCTTTTGTAAATGTGTATTTATTCGTTCTTCAATAGGCTTGCTTTCTAAAATACAGCTAGATACATCAAAATCCATAGCTGAACACCGAGAACAACTCATTAAGACATGTTTAGCTGTAAGTCAATATACAATTTATCCAACTCTTCATTTCTTGCTAAGGTATATAGGAAATAAAAATGTTACAGACATATCTTTTTAGACTGCTTATACCGAACAACTAAAAGATACCAAAATGTTTTCCAGGTATGGAGGAGGTTTCTCTTCAAGGAATTCTCCGACATCCAGTTGAGAGAAATTATGAAACTATATCAACAATGATACCTAAAAGGAAAAAAGTTTTGCTGGGTAAAAATTTGCTGAGTATTTTTGTCCCCATTCTTGTCTCTGGACGTACCACTATAGATCAGTAATTGTATTATCCTTCACTCTATACACCAGGGGTGTCAAACTCAAATACACATTGGGCCAAATATAAAAACTTGGACAAAGTCACTGGTCAACCTTTATATCTATTTACAAATATAATAACACAGGAACAAAAAGGTATTCCCCTCGGGTGGGACTTTTAGTTGGAATGCTTTGATGGCAAAGTATAGTAGTCGTTCGTTAAAAACTTTATCTTTATTATATAATTTAATAAAAGAATTCAATTATATAATAAAGATAAAGTTTTTAACGAACGACTACTATACTTTGCCATCAAAGCATTCCAACTAAAAGTCCCACCCGAGGGGAATACCTTTTTGTTCCTATATTTTCTGGGATGGGAATGCCTTGATAAAATGTGAGATACAGTTTCAAACCTAACAATCCTTTTCTTAAATATAATAACACTTTAAGGAGTTCAATACCCCTGGTCTACACACACGATACACACAAAGATGGAGCCCACATTGACAAATAAACTGTACAGATGCTACAGTGTATGTAGTCCATGTATGCCACCATCCATATGTCTACTAGAGATGGTCGAATTTTTTGACTAGCTGATTTTGTGAGTTGATTGCAATGTCCCTGAACATGTTATCATCACCAAACATTCTGGAGATGTAGAGAAGGGTTGTGGTAACATTTGAAAAAAAAAATGCTCTAGCACATGTAGTTTTTGCATTTTCAAAATTTTGACTCAACTTTGAACTTAATTTGTGCAAATACTATTTGTATTAGAGCAATACTTTTTTTGTAGTATACCCCCAACCCTTCTCTACATCTCCAGCAAGTTTGGTGATGATATCATGCTCAGGGGCTTTGCAATTAACTCAAAGTCGTTGAAATGGTTGCATTTTTAAAAATAATAAGTGTGTAGTTCCACTCATCTCCAAATCTGGGAGTAGAGCGCTATAGAAACCAACATACATCAAGCAGTGGGAGTTTAGTGTTGTAACTGGAACACACCACCGAGCAGCCATGACTCATAGTTCTCTACGCTCGATGTGGGAGGGAAGAGGGATTGGAGTGCAGCTGGTAGGGGATCTGTCAGGAAAGGGTAAATTTTTGCCCCCGGGCAAGAGTTTGATATTTATGCTATAAACCTTTCACTTTCATTATTCCAACGAGTGCATAAGATTCTAACTCATGGAAATGGGATTACAATCAAGATTAAGTTGGATTTTAAAATACAGGGATGAGAATGATTATTTCATGATTGAACTTGTAGATGTATTTATTTTTGTGTCTTTTAATACTGTTTTTTGTTTTCTTTAGTGTTCGGGTTAAGGACAATATGCTGTACTACTACTGCTTATACTACTTCTTTCTGTTGCAGGTATATACTAGAGATGGTCACATTTTATTTAAATAATTTGACCATTTTGAGTTTTTTGAAAAGCCCTTGAGCATGGTGTCATCACCAAACTTGCTGGAGATGTAGAGAAGGGTTGGGGGTATACTACAAAAAAGTATTGCTCTAACACACATAGTTTTTGCAAAAATGTTGAAAGTCAAGTCATAATTTCAAAAGTTGAAATTTCAACTTCGACTTTGAACTTCATTTATGCAAAAACAACATGTGCTAGAGCAAAACTTTTTTTTTCAATGTTACCACAGCCCTTCTCTACATCTCCAGCAATTTTGGTGATGATAGAATTGCTCAGAGGCTTTGCAATCAACTCACAAAGGCAGCAAATCAAAAAATTAAACCATCTCTAGGATATACCCTGCTATTTGATTTTTCTTTCAATGTCTAATGGGTTGTGTTATTAAAAATGTAAAAAAATTATAAAAAAATGTTCCTATGAAAATAACAGGAATAATTCATAATCTGACTAAAGCCCCCTATACATCTTAAGATCGATCCAAACAATCTCCATTAGATCTACCAACAACTACAACTGTGTGGTAGAATAGAATACATAGTGATTGGAAGGTATATATCACTGCTATGTAGTGCCGGTCCTCCCTG